>JAVTVY010045670.1:0-20491 GCA_036873755.1 Hanleya hanleyi | reverse complement strand
GTTGCTGCTTCACCAGATGTGGACTCGTTGGATGGTGTAGGGGCTGTGGTGATGCCTCGCCGGGTAACAGGTGGGTCGTCAGCCGACGATCTTCCGGGGTATGGGCTTTTAAATCTACGAACAGGTAGCCGTACGGACGGCTTGTCGCTCCTTGAAACGCCTGCATGAAATGGTCGATGTTCTGAGGATAAATCCGACTACCAAACACACGGATTTGTGCTCTGTCAATGGGATTGGAGAACAACACAAAGTATTGGCAGTTCAAGGCAATACCTCTGGACGCCTTCGCATGAGTCAAATAGATGACGGACAGATTGCGACGATGGGACCCTTTGGTGAATAGGTCGGCGATTTTGGAATTGTCCTTGGCCGCACTCATCAGATCATCGAGGACTACCACGTTGGTCTGCTCGGAATCGAAGTAATAGGGTTCGTCTATGTCGTGAGGAATTCCTGGGACAAAGCTCACATTCTGTAATCGCGTAGTTTCGTAGGAGGGCTGCCACTGGCTATAATTGCAAGCGTCTAGTCCGTCATTCATAATCCAGCCGTCGTCCATTAGAGAATATCCGAGTCCATAATCCGAAGACCTATTCCATTTTCCATATAACAGTATTGGCACCAAATTCAAAAAGACAATCATAGTATACATAAACATAGGCTTGTTTCCTGCAAGAGAGAAGCGGTCAACAGTTTTCAATGATGCCGGCAAGACATCATGATGTTTCAAAAATATCAAATCCGTATCGCTGATCAGTAACCAGAAGACTATTCTGTGAAGTCATGTGACGCACAGTCAGTATGTCGGCACCTCTTCTCACTTCCCTTATATGTGTTGTAATTCTTAATCCATAATATTCGTTTTAGAGTCGTTATCCAAAAAAGATGTATCTCAGTCACGCTTTGATTGTGACTGTTCATATGAGCACCATGAGGATATTGAAGTACATGTGTTCACACGGCCCCTAGCCCCGGGTTAAGCGGAATTAGACACAAGTTACGAAACGTAGCGCCATAGATCTTGCACGCTACGTTCGTACTTTGCTATCAGCATGCGATATATATCGCCAAATTTGAGAAACTTTGAGTGGAGGCGCTTGGTGGAATAGCCCTGTTTTCTGCAACAATGTTTTGTGACGTTGATTAAAATCATCACATTTAACACAGGATCTAGCAAATGCTACTAAGCGAGATATGTATACGCCATATGCAGGTCCCACTGGAATATTACTATCCAGATAGGGGTAGTTTACGATGTCGAAATTGTAATCACCTCTTGTCATAAAGTCGACGAGAGAGAATGCCCGCTTCATTTTTGTAGAGATAGAGATCTAAATAAGATGTACCTGTAGGGCTATCTGTAGTTTCCTTCAAATCCAGTGAAGGTGGATATATATCCTTCACTGCTTCATTTATATAGCGGTTATCCACAGCGAGAAGATCGTCTATATAGCGTTTGGTGAATGAGAAGGAACGGGCTTTGAATGGATCGGTTTTTGAAAGCGCCTGCATATAGTCATATTCATATGAGAACAGATATAAGTCAGCCAAAAGGGGGGCACAATTAGTACCCATTGGAATACCTATATGCTGCTAATATATTGAGTTGCCAAATTTCACATAGATATTTTTAATGAGAAATTCAAGTAAGTCTATAAACAAAGAAACATCCCATGAATGATATCTCTTGTATGTAGTCGAGCTAAAGAATGCTTTATGGCTTCCGACATTAATATATCTACGATCAGTTTTCTTGAACACAGATACTATTAATGAACTTATACGGTCAATAAGGTCCTGATGAGGGATTGTAGTATAGAGTCGAGAAATCCCATGTGGATACATGTCTGTACGGTATGTGACCTTTAGCATCAAGTTCTTCCGTAAGACATTTTGAGTTTTCAATATCCACATACATTCAACGCCAGAGTTCTTAGAAATAGTGGCGCAATACCTTTCCCAAAATGCTTTTACCTCCTGAAGGGCCCTCGTCAATAGGGTTGAAAGAAGCATGGTGGTGCAGCTTCTAGAACCAGCTATGAATCTAGCTTTGTATGGTGATTTATGCATTTTGGGAGTCCAGTATATCTTTGGTATGTCGTTATGATTGGTTGGAAGATAAATACCTCTTTCCCTGAGAAACTTTTTGTGATTGTTAAATAAATCTTCCAGAGTAAATGCAGTTTGGGGGTAAGTAGACGTATTTGATGAAGATATGTCTACACTCAATTCTTTAACCAGCACCTGGTAATAGTAATATTTACATATGAATATTATATTATTCGGAGCTTTGTCTGCTGGTATTATGACGAATTTACTCTGGAGATTTGCAAGAACTTCTTGCGAATTGAGGTTTCTCAGTACTTGTTTTGCTTGGGGAAGAGTACTTCTGTCAATATGGCGGATTGTTTCAAGGACCTTGTTCTTGGTGAGGTCCAGCCAATCAGCGAGTACTGTAGGTTCAACTTTTTCTCGCTCAGACCAATCAATAACGTACTTTTCTAATGCAGACAGGACTATCTTCTGGTCGGCCTTCAGATTTATTCTTCTCGGCTCTCTATATTTAGGTCCTTTCATCAGGAGTAACTTCAGATCCTTATCACTCACCACATCAAGGTCACCAGTCACAACATGTTTGCATGGTGTATAGATAAAGTTCGACAATTCACAATCACAACCATAGCCTCCTGACGTGTATAAGTTCCAGTCAACTTCCTTGACAGCATTGGAGTAATTGAATATTTTGGTGGCTATAGATTTAGTGTACTTATATGAAATGCAAGGAGGTTATGTGAACTTAAAATAGTTAGGTACAGCGTTGCGTGGATCATTCAGGATTCGAGGTAAATTAATGATGTCCAGTCCTTTATCTAAGTAGTTGAGTTTCAAGAAAAGCCGATCTTGAGATGTTTCGATTATGTTCACTGGACGATACAACCGAAAATAAGCTATATCTTGACATACTTTAATGATTTTTGATGGTATTATATTTCCTGAAGACGCAGATTGTTGTATATCTCTGTCTATTTGATCTAAAGCTCTCAGAGGTAACGCATACAGAACTGTACGTAAACTATGTATACTATTGGGTGTGTTAGTCAAACCCACTAAGTAATTTAAAGTGATATGATCGTGAATCATCGAACTATGAAACTTTCGCCAACCATGGCTGCGATGTCTCCGTTGATGGGGTTTAAATAGTTGGGTAATGTTGGATATATTTGAACGGCGGTTTGTAGCATTGCCGAAGCCACTGACATTATCATTTAAACCAAACGGAAACACTGACCCAAGTTTTAGCATCCAGAATAATTCCCGCTCTCGGATTTTTCTCTCAAATCCAAAAGGGGAATCCTTAGTAGATGGATAGACGGCGTCTATGATCTGAATACTAAAGTTATCCCAGTCATGGTCGGGTCCAGAAAAATGCTTACCTATGAGCAATTGCTTTTTCCTTACGGATTTTCTGTGACCGTTCACCCTAAGATGGAGTCTTTGGGTGGTCTTGCCGACATACTGTTGACCACACTTCTTACAGGAAATTAAATAAATACAGTTTGTAGTAGAACAACTAAGATCAACATACGAGTTAACAGAATATGAGTTACCAGTTAACGCGGAACTAAATGAAGCTGAAGTATTAAAGAGTGGACACGTGAGACATCCACGATGTCCACACTTAGAAATTTTGAAATTTGGTAGGAGGGCTGCCACTACAATCGAGCTTATATGACCACTCACTCACTCACCGTCGTTAGTGCGTCCATGCGTTAAGACGGGCGTTGGGGACGCCTCACGGGCGTTTTGCACGCCTCACTCACTCACTCACATGTTGGAACCGCCATCTTGGATATGTCCCATAATGCACCGGGTCAAAATACTCGCTTCTGATTGGACGAGTGCTCTGCGACCGATTTGAAATACTCGCTTCTAATTGGTGTACGTCGCTAAAAGTGACCGGAACTGACCTTTGAACCCGGCGCGCCCGGTGTAAAGGTTTCCACCGCGGTGAAAATCTTTGCGCGCCGGGGTCAAAGGTCAGTTCCGGTCACCTTTAGCGACGTACACCAATCAGAAGCGAGCATTCCAAATCTATCCAAGAGTGAGTGAGTGAGTGAGTGAGTGAGTGAGTGAGTGAGTGAGTCCCCAATGTCCGTCTTAACGCATGGACGCACTAACGACGGTGAGTGAGTGAGTGAGTGAGTGGTCATATAAGCTCGTTTGTACACCATTAGCCTCACACTGTGTCCATCCTTTGACCGGGAACCATGTCGAGTAAATGTCCGTTCGGTCAAAAGACACTCTCTCGTCGCGACAATATGCTCAGACATATGCGTCTAACGCATAGACAAGAGACACCACCCAGTCCCGCTATAGGTCCACCAAGTGGCGTAGGACGTCCCTATACGATGAAAGTGAGCGGCCCTACAAGGTGTGGAAAGACGTCCTGGGTGATGAAGTTTCTAGAGGAAGGTGTGGCAACCCCAGCTCCGACACGTGTTGTTTGGTGTTATAGCCAGTGGCAGCCCTCCTACGAAACTACGCGATTACAGAATGTGAGCTTTGTCCCAGGAATTCTTCACGACATAGACGAACCCTATTACTTCGATTCCGAGCAGACCAACGTGGTAGTCCTCGATGATCTGATGAGTGCGGCCAAGGACAATTCCAAAATCGCCGACCTATTCACCAAAGGGTCCCATCATCGCATCTGTCCGTCATCTATTTGACTCAGAATCTCTTTCCTCAAGGGAAGGCGTCCAGAGATATTGCCTTGAACTGCCAATACTTTGTGTTGTTCTCCAATCCCATTGACAGAGTACAAATCCGTGTGTTTGGTAGTCGAATTTATCCTCAGAACATCGACCATTTCATGCAGGCGTTTCAAAGAGCGACAAGCCGTCCGTACGGCTAACTGTTCGTAGATTTAAAAGCCCATACCCGGGAAGATCGTCGGCTGACGACCCACCTGTTACCCGGCGAGGCATCACCACAGCCCCTACGCCATCCAACGAGTCCACATCTGGTGAAGCAGCA
Source organism: Hanleya hanleyi (assembly GCA_036873755.1). Lineage (NCBI taxonomy): Eukaryota > Metazoa > Mollusca > Polyplacophora > Lepidopleurida > Hanleyidae > Hanleya > Hanleya hanleyi. The sequence continues at coordinate 15,454 of JAVTVY010045670.1, read as the reverse complement.
ACCCACCCCCGTACAGCGGGCCTCCTTCATACCACCAGTCCCGGAATATCACCCAACCGTGAAGGACCAACCCGAGGTTGAAAAACATAATGTGAACTCGAGGTTATGGAAGGATTTCTTCAAAGAAAGTATGGACGCCGAGATGGGCGAGATGTTGGAGGTCACAGAAAACAAGTTTCAACGCAAAGGGTATTCGAAAGAGGAAGCCGCAATTTTAGCCCATAACAGATTAGCACCCAGACTACGACGGGCTTTACGTCAGCAGTATGCCGACTTACTGACCCATATGAAATTGTTGGATAAGGACCCAGTCCATATGGAAATTGAAAGAACAGCGTCGATGTTGAAAATCTCGGGCATGAACTGGAAAGCGGCGTATGTCAGAGCAATAGCACAAAACCAACAATTGTTCGAACGCATCATTAAACGACGTTAACGCGTTAAGAAAGTGTGTTAAGGCGTTGAGACGGGCGTTAAGGCGTTGAGACGGGCGTTAAGGCGTAACGACGGGCGTTGATGGGCGTCGCTGCATTTCGATGAATTGGTGTCAATTCCATGGAAATCAGAGCTTCTGAGCTAATTCACCAGGGCGTTGAAGCGTTAAGCTAAGCGTTGACAGGCGTTACTGTCTATAAAAGCGAGCGTATTTCCAAAAACACGCACAGTCGACGTTCAACCGTCAACATGACTTATACTTGCTCTGAGTGCGAACGCACGTTCACCAGACATTACGATATGATGCGACACCAGAAAACTATACATGGGATTGACGACTCTGAGGAGTCCGTTGAGGCGGATGCTGATACAGAGACTCCTGAGAGTGTACCGACTGATACCGAAGCAGAGATTGCCGAGAGTCTATCTAGTGATTCGGTGAGCTTGACCTCAGATAGTCAGCATACGTCCGTGGAAAGTGAGGCAGAACCTACCTTCTGGGATCGTATTGTGACAGCAGCTATCAATACTTACGCTGCAGCGATTGAGTACGCCGGAGAGGATAATTTACAACAGACGTACACCCAAATGCGCCCAGCATCAGGAAAACAGCCATGGCGATCTATGAACAGTATACCTTACTACCGCTTGAAATGAAAGGCGATCCCATGCACAGGTCCATCATGAAGACCAAGCGTCACTTGGAAGAGGCTATGGGGCTACCACCCACCGAGGCCTTGGAAAATGCGATCAGAATGCGCAAACAACTGTGTCGGGACATGCTGCCCGAAGAATATCCAGGCCTGTCCGACGATGATTAGAATAAACGGTTCAGAGCGAACATGGTCGAAGATGGAACTTGCTGAAATGGCGACTTCTGATTGGACAAGAATACATCTAACGGACAGGAACGAATATGACAGATGCAAATGGTGGCCTCTGATTGGGCAAGAGTCTTTTTGAGTTGTAAACATACCCAACGCGGCTCCCCCAGCGTGGGTATGCTGTAATATTGGGGAAAATAAAGTATATGAAAACACTTTTTGTTGTTGTTGTTCTCTCATGTGTCATCGTTGTTGTTGTTGTTCTCTCTCCGGTCTATATCATGGAGTCAAGGCGTTATGTTAGAGCGTTAAGGCGTAACTACGAGCGTTGACGGGCGTCACTGCATTTCGAAGAATTAGTGACAATTCCATGGAATATCTAGAAAATCAGAACTTCTGAGCTATTTCACCAGGGCGTTGAAGCGTTAAGCTTGGCGTTGGCGGACGTTGCTACAAGATGACACCTCATACGACGCATTCGGTCCAGGGATGGTCCCTCTCTACACCAAATACCTTCCTTCACAGCCCCAAAATGGCTACTTTGGCTACTACTCTAACTGATTACGTCACCAATGACGTCAGAGATGACGTGAACATCCCTCAAATCGGGGTCTACACCCCAAGAGCTACAAAATGATACCTCACACGACGCATTCGGACCAAGGATGGTCCCTCTCTACACCAAATACATTCGTTCACTGCCCAAAAATGTCCACTTTCGCTGCTACTCGTACCGATGACGTCACAGATGCTGTCTAGATCCCTCAAATCGAGGTCTACACCCCAAGAGCTACAAAATGATACCTCACACGACGCATTGAACCAAGGATGGTCCATCTCTACCCCAAATACCTTCCTTCACTACCCCGAAATGACTACAACCAACTGCGCATGCGCAGATTGACGCGACCTGCATTTAAAACCACGCCATTCTGACTCTACCCCACACAGGCTTGACTTTGACACCTTCCACGACCCATTCGGACCCATAGCGGTGCATCTCTAACCCAAATACACCCACACACACACCCCCCAAAATGGCTGCTTTCTATACTACGGCCAGGCTGCGCATGCGCAGACTATTGACAACGTACGAACCATTAGTGTAGTCAAGTGCTCCTGCACGAGTGCTTCAAAATAACACCTCACTCGACCCCATTGGACCACCACCTAAACTCCAACATGTCCACCCCGTATGGCCCTATACCCCCATAGCCAGCCTATAGCCTAGGCCTATATACAGACCTCGGTGACTTTTTTCAAAAATTTCACCGATTCGCTCCGCGACCCTTCCTATCGTGTTCTAAATGACGAGACTAAGAAAATAAATCCAAACAACCCTACCGCAAATGTATAGAAGTAAGTTTCCCAGGGGGACAAACATTGATCCTATACCCCCAGTATGGGACTATATGGGGCTATATCGTACTTTTTCAAAAATTTCACCGATTCGCTCCGGGACACTTCCTGTCGTGTTCTAAATGACGAGACGTGAAAAACAAATCCAAACAACCCTACCGCAAATGTATAGAAGTAGGTTTTCCAGGATGGTCCTATACCCCCATAGCCAACCTACAGCCTAGGCCTATATAGGGGAGAGTGGGGACACATGGGACAGGGGAGACTTGGGACACCCCTTATTTAGTACCCTTGTGGAAGTCAATGGAGACTGAGCTTACATGTGCTGTTTGGTTTTCATACCGCCTCTCAAATTTACCATTCTGGTGTTTCCCGGAATCACTGAAGTGAGTAAATCTTTCTTTTTGTGTTTTTTTACTTGAAAAGCTAGATTTTGGAGGCCATGCCCATTTGTTTATACGGTGCAATATAAGGTATATGATACCGATATCTTGGCCCAGGATTGTCTTTTATATAGGGCGCACATGACACTGACCAAATTGGTGAGGGCATGGACAGTTGAACACAAAAATCGTGATTTTGCTAAGTTGGGCCCCCTGGGGAGAGTTGGGACACAGTGTCACCCTATAGAGTGTCCCATCTCCCCCTGCACTTTCGAAGAATATTGCGATATGTATTTTATTACTTTCGGTCGGCAAAGTGATAATTTTTTAACAAGTTCACATTTCCATGTTAAGCCATTATTTTTTCAAATAATAAAGTTAGTTTGATTGCATTTAAGTCTTTACATCGGTTGTCCCATATCTCCCAACTCCTTGTCCCATGTCTCCCGACACTGTCCCAAGTCACCCCCAAAATATGCGGAAATGAAATCGTCTCCACATCATAACACACTCGGTTTGGTGTCTTAAACACTATGGCACTGGATGGGTATTCATCTCAGCTTTGTGTATGGCACGCATTGATTTGCACAAATAAATACTTTGGACAGAGTGTGAAATAATGTGACGTCACGGAAATAGTGTCCCAGGTCTATCCACTCTCCCCTACAGACCTCGGTGACTTTTTTCAAAAATTTCATCGATTCGCTCCGCGACCCTTCCTATCGTGTTCTAAATGTCGAGACTAAGAAAATAAATCCAAACAACCCTACCGCAAATGTATAGAAGTAAGTTTCCCAGGGAGACAAACATCGGTCCTATACCCCAGTATGGGACTATATGGGCTATATGGTACTGTTCCAAAAATTTCACCGTTTCGTGCCGGGATACTTCCTATCATGTTCTAAATGTCGAGACTAAGAAAATAAATCCAAACAACCCTACCGCAAATGTGTAGAAGTAGGTTTCTCATTAGGTTCAACATTGGCCATTGGCCGTAGACATATATAGACCTTTTTCAACTTTGGCTTGTAGCCTATAGCTCGTGGCGTAATGGATAACGTGTCTGCCTCTAGATCGAGGAGACCCGGGTTTGAGTCCCACTATGACCCTTTCGTTGTAAAGTGTTTCGCTTTTTCTTTTATTTATTTATTTATCTATTTATTTATTTATTTATTTATTTATTTATTTATTTATTTATTTATTTATTTGTTTATTAATTAATTTATTAGTTAATTAATTAATTAAAATTAATTAATTAATTTATTTATTTATTTATTTATTTATTTATTCTGTGAAAACACCCATGACATGAATGAAAAGAGCTGCCGCCATCTTGGACCCACCATGTCCAAAGGTCAATCATGCCGCCATCTTGGACCCACCAATGTGGGATACAATGGGGGCAGGCCGCCATCTTGGACCCACAGAACGCCGCCATCTTGGACTCACAGAACGCCGCCATCTTGGACCCACCATCTGGGAGCCGCCATCTTGAACATACGTGCCGCCATCTTGGATATGGCCCATCTAGGGACTACTTTTTCTCCGCGGAAGCTTTTTCCCGCGACCGCATCACCGCCAGGACTGCATCACTGCGGATGAATACATGCCCAGGGGCCCTTTGCCGGAACTATAGTGACCCAGAGCTACCTCCCCCCTAGATTGGAACTCTTCTGTGTTGGAGGTGGGAAAGGTCAGTCACGTGACAAAATACTCGCTTCTGATTGGACGAGAGCCGCCCCCAGTTTCCCCCTAATTTGCATAAATACTCGGGAATTTCACCTTTATGTACTACTATGCTATTTAGGTAAAATAGTGTATTCTCTGAATTCCCAGTTGTCCTCTCTGAGGATTTTCAGTTCTGGGTTTTAACAAGAACTAGGTAATTAGCTTAGGGCTTTTTCTCTCTGTTTTTTTTTCATTTATACTGTTATTAGTGTGTGTTTTTGTAACTTTTTCCTTGAAAGTTCATTTTTCTATGCTAAATATATTAGCGCTTAATGTTAGAGGCTTAAGACAGGTAGATAAAAGAAGACAACTCTTTCAGTATGTAAAAACTTTAAATCCAAGCATTGTATTTATTCAAGAAACTCACAGCAGTAAAAGCGATGAACGATACTGAACATCAGAATGGGGCAATCAGATTGTATTTTCTCATGGAGAAACAAATAGTCGAGGGACAGCTATCATGTTTTATACCAAACAGTATAAACTCAAAAAAATTTATCTTGACGAGAACGGTCGCTTTGCCGTGGCGCAAGTGGAACTCAATAATACAGTCTATAATATATGTAATAATTACGCAGATCGGGAGAAATTTCTTCTTGACATAAGTCATTTCATTATCTGCAATAGCTTACAAAACAATCTCATTCTAGGTGGAGATTTTAATTGTGTAAAAAATCCTATCATGGATAGGTTGGGCTCCCACAATAACAGAAACAGTGTCGCTATTCATACAATGTTAGCTGATTTGAATTTAAATGATACCTGGAGGATAAGTAACCCGCATGAGAAAAAGTACACATGGAAACTGAATAACACCACACAGTCTCGTTTTGACATGATTTTAGTTACCGCTCCACTAATCAACCAACTGCAATATGCAGAAATAAAGCCAAGCATAAGATCAGATCACAAAGTTGTCATTGTAACACTTGGAAATCAAATTACCCAGAAAAACTACAACTTTTGGAAATTCAACAATTCTCTTTTATATAATGCTGAGTTCGTACAGAGAATAAATAATTTTTTGGAAGAGGTACAAGGTGAAGTTTTTGGTTCCCCGGTAACGAAATGGGAATGGATAAAATACAGAATCAGATTAATGGCTATAGACTGCTCCAAATCATTAGCTAAACAAAAATATTTGAAAGAAAAAACACTAAAAAAGTACTTTCTATTTTAGAAAGACAGTTATTATCTAACAATTGTGATGCACTTGAGCAAAAGTATATATACCGAAATAAAATTCGACTTAGAAAAAATATACGAGGACAGGGCCCATGGAGCTATGATTCGATCCAGATGTCGTTGGATGGAGAAAGGTGAAAAAAGCACCAAATATTTGTATGATCTGGAACGTAACAAACAAGCAAGTAAATCATTGAATAAAATTAAACTGCAGAAGGAACGATGATAAAGGATGAACCTGAACTATTAAATTACTTAAGGACCTTCTACGCCACATTAATGGCTGCCGGTGCAGGAGGGGTGTTTTTCTCACTCTACGTTTTAGCGATTTTTATTCAAATCTATCCGAAAGGATGCGAAGTTCGTGCACATATCGCAGGAAATAAGTTATTACATCCAGCTGGTGAATTTCTGACGACACACATTCACAGAAATGCTGGTTATTCCAAAATTATGGAGCTGTACAAATCGGTCAGCAGAAACCTGCATATGGGAAGTCATGCACGATCAATGTGTACATACGAACACCGATCAGCTGTCAGGTACCTGGCTTTAATGTCATTACTTCTGAGTGGAGACATAGAACTTTGTCCCGGTCCTTGTGATATATGTGGAGAACGTGTGGACCCTGTCCAGAGTGACATCACTTGTACTACCTGTGCTGGAATATTCCATATGACGTGTGTGAATATGAATATTGTTTTATTAGCTGATATATGGAGAGGTACAGGTGAGTGGTACTGCATGAACTGTGTACCGTTTGGCTTTAATAGCTCGCTATTCTCACCTCGCCTCAGCGGCACTACAATAACGCCAGACCCCAACTTGAATGACAATCAGGGGTTACATAATGTTCCTGGTCAACTCTTCAATGTACCTGTATTACCGAGAGGCCTGAGCGTTGCGCATTTGAATGTGCGTAGTATACTACACAAACTGGACCAGGTAAAAATCCTGCTATTACATCACAAGTTTGACGTGTTGGCCATAAGCGAGTCCTGGACAAATGAGGAAAAACACTCCGACGATGACTTGAAAATAAACGGCTTTATTCTAAAACGACAAGACCGAAATGACGGACGAAGAGGCGGAGGTGTGATGTTGTATATTTCCGAGAAACTTCCGTTTAAACCAAGGCTTGATCTTACATTAGAGCCCTTGGAAAGTAATAGTGCGGAAATTCGCTTTAACCCTACCAGGCCTGGGGGCCCCCCTACCAAACTTTCTGCGCTATCTCCGGAACGACAAAAAATGGAGTGCTGAAACTCCGGGACTTTATAGTTTATCTTATTGGGGTCATTTTGAGCCATTTGCATAACCCCCTGAGCAGAGGATCATGGGTAAATTCAAGATGGCGGCCACGTGGGGTACCAGAAATGTGATGTTTCTGTCATATTTCTTCAAAATTTCTGCTTTTCCGCGATGAAAAGTGGGCAAAAACTATTTTATTTGACATCATATTAATATTTACTAATTTATCATGCAGTTTTTGCGGAGAAATTGCATAAATAAAAAATTCGGTAAATCCGACCGAAAAATCGACCAAAAAATGCCGTTTTTGAAAATGACGTCACTGTGACGTCATCAAAGCGGCCATCTTGGATTTTTTTTACATTTTCTGGTAGAGGTTGACCCAAGGGTATAGTGTGGTAAGTTTCAACCCCCTAGCTGAAGGGATAAGAAAAATAATTAGGGGGGGGCCATTTCGGCCCCCCCCCCAGGCCAGGACAGGTCCCAAATATTGGTAACCTGTATTTACAGACCCCCCGACTTCAACAGAGGCTTCTATGATTCGATAACCGACTTCATTGAAACTATTCCATCGCAGTACGAGTCCATAATTGTCGGTGACTTTAATTACGACTTATTAAATGATCCTGATGGGGACGATTTTCTGGGTCATATCAATGACTTTCAGTATCATCAATTAATTCGTGAACCGACGAGAATAACAGACAATCAGAAACTTTGATTGATCACATCTATGTTAATGAACCAACTAATGTTGTGACATCAGGCGTAGCTTCAGTAGGAATAGCAGATCACCGTCTCGTATATTGTGTCAGGAAGTTAAGACGGGGTGTAATTAAGGATAACAGTCACGTGACAATAAGTTATCGAAGCTACAAAAACTTTGTGGAATCTGATTTCCTTCAGGATTTGTCAGAATTACCATGGTCAGTGGTTGAAATATTCTCCGATCCGAATGACGCATGGGGTGTTTGGAAGGATTTATTCTTCCGTATCGTAAATAAGCATGCCCCGTTAAGACACCGGAGGGTAAAGAAAACTTCAATTCCGTGGATTAACGATGATGTTCTAAATGCTATTCATCACCGAGATTATCTGTTGAAAAAATTCGAACTGACCAAAGATAAGTCAATTTCATTGTCGGGTTAACAAAACGAGTGCGATCTGAATATCTCCGTAATACAATAGAAGAAAACCGATCAGACTCGAAATGCCTTTGGAAAACCCTGAGGAACATTCTGCCTGGAAAATCTGCTACACTGCCGCAAAGGATTGTGATTGATGGAAATGAATTTGAATCAACTGCAGAAACTGCTGATCAGTTTAATCATTATTTCTCAAGCATTTGTCAAAACTTAGCAGACTCACGGACAGGTGGAGAACCTACATATAGGTCTAATAATGAAATACCCATGTGTCCAGATGCTATAGATATGCCTTATATTACTCAGAAATTTGTTGCCAATGAAATACAAGCCATGCCTGATGCCAAAGCCACAGGGCTTGATGGCATTACAGTCCGGCTACTCAAGGCTGCTTGTCCCGCAATACTACCATCGTTGACTTATGTATTGAATATGTCTTTGAGCAGTGGAATTGTACCCGATGAATGGAAATCTACCAAAGTGTTCCCACTTTATAAAAGTGGCGATCGTAGTGACGTTAATAATTATCGTCCAATTTCGGTCCTCCCGATCGTTAGTAAAATCCTAGAGAGAGCTATACATAATAGCGTTTATAGCTTTCTGGAAGAAAACAAGTGGCTGTCATTGTGCCAGTCTGGTTTCCGTCAATCTCACTCGACGGTTACATCATTACCAAAATTATATGATGACTTTCTGTGCAGTCTTAATGACGGTAAACTCTCAGTGGCTGTGTTAATTGATCTCAGAAAGGCCTTCGACACAGTCGACCACACTATCTTGTTGAGAAAGTTGAATGCCTGTGGAATCATAGAGGCTTTATATGAATGGTTTAAATCGTATTTAACTAATCGTAGCCAGTGTGTTGTCATGCAAACTCATCGAACAGACTCCAAATATGTTAATATTGGCATACCACAAGGGTCAATTTTAGGTCCCTTGATGTTTTTGAAATTTGTCAATGACCTACCGGATGCCATTAAGTATTCGGTGGTTAACATGTTTGCGGACGATACCACAATTCACTTTTCTGATAAATGCCTACAGACTGCTTTAAATAGAGTGCAGACTGATTTGAATAGTCTGTCCAATTGGATGAACGATAACAAACTTATATTAAATGTACTAAAAACTGTGTTCATGATCATACGAACTAAACAGCGACGCATTGATGATGAAGTCGTGTCTCTTGTTATCAGGGGTGAAGAGATCAATAGGGTTCAAGAGGCTAAATTACTGGGCGTATTTTTCGATGAAACTTTAACATTCAGGTCTCATATCAATGCACTATGTGGAAAAATTACGAGAAAACTCTACCTTGTACAGAAGTTAAGAGACTTCGTACCTCTACACGTTCTTAAAATGCTTTTGAACTCCTTAGTTCTGCCTAATTTTGACTATTGTGACACGGTATGGGGCAATGCAGAACACGACCAAATGAACAAGCTGCTGAAGTTACAGAAGAGAGCGGCAAGGATAATACTAAGGGCCCCGTCTAGGACCGCTTCGGCGGATATGTTTAGTGATTTGGGATGGATTACTATCCCACACAGATTTCTGCTTCACAAGGCAGTTTTAATGTATAAAATAAGCCATGGCATGACTCCAGAGTATCTGTCCTCTTTGTTTCGCCCTATGACAAGTAACAGAACTAGGGCGCTGAGTCGTGGAGACTTGGTCGTACCACGACCTAAGCTTGAAGTATTTCGAAAAAGCTTTCAATACTCTGGAGCCAAGTTATGGAATATTATTCCAGATGAAATTAAAACATCATTATCTGTTTACAGTTTTAAGTCAAAATTTTTAAAAGCAAACGTAATACATTTAATTGATAGCTTGTAATATATGAATTTAATTAGACCAAAGATTCTTAATCATATTTATGGAGAAGGAGTCAAATAGTGCAATATGACTTATTTGTGATATGCTTCAGCTGCTTAGATCTTATATGTTAAATTTATTATTATATTTTATTGTTAATATCTATATATACTAATATTTTATTAACACTTTCCTGGGCCTCAAGGAAGACTAGCCTGCATGCTAATTGGGCCACCCAGTTTAAATAAAGTATTTATTATTATTATTATTATTATTATTATTATACAAGTCCCGAATTTCAGATCAAAATTATGATGAATTAGTAGAAGATGAAATATCGGACAAGCTGGAAAATATAACAAAATTGGAAGAAGACGAAAAAGATATACTGGAACAACAAATTAGAATGGAAGAATTGAGCACTGCTCTAAAGGATATGCAAACCAATAAATCACCTGGATCAGATGGTCTGACTGTCGAGCTTTATAATTTTTTTTTGGAACAAAATAAAACCTTTCTATTTTCAATCACTTTTGTCATCATTAGATTCAGGTGAACTATCAGATACTCAGAGAAGAGGTATTGCATTGATTGGCAAAACTTCTGATGACGCTGAAGATATCAACAACTGGAGACCCATCACCCTACTTAATGTTGATTACAAAATCTATGCAAAAGCTATTGCTAATCGTCTCAAATGTTACTTGTACAAATTAATTAATGTAAGCCAGACTGGCTTTGTAAAAGACAGGAACATTAGCGAAAATATCAGATTTTTATTGGATATAATAGAGAACTTCACAGACGAGGCTTTGATTGTATTCCTAGATTTTGAAGAAGCTTTTAATTCGCTTGAGCATACATTCATTAATTATTCTTTAAAAGTTCTTAATTTTGGACCGTCCTTCACTGACATGGTTAAGCTTTGTTATGAAAATACTTCTAGCTGTGTTGTTAACATGGGCAAACCTTCTGACTGGTTTTCTAATGGCAGAGGTACCAAATAGGGATGCCCTTTATGGCCATATATTTTTATTCTCTGTACTGAGCTTGTGAGCCATCTACTTCGAGAGAACCAGAATATCAGGGGCATTAGGCCTACCATTGGGAACACGAAATGTAAAAGTTTGCATTATGCAGATGACTCAACGATCATTCTGAAAAATAGGCAGGCCGTTCAGCAGTTGTTCTCGTTTTATGACAGGCTGGTTGTTATTACTGGGTTGCGGCTGAATAGAAAGAAATGTGCCCTTATGACAATTAACATAGCTAATTTGCATGGTGAACTTTGTGGTGTCAAAATTGTTACAAAAGCTAAATTTCTTGGACTAGTGGTTAGTAATACAGGCTATATAACTGAAGAAATCGCACAGTTTTGATTGGACAGACTACGTGAAAGTCTTATGGGCTACGGGACATGTTGGTGGAAGTTTTATGAATGCATTTCCAGTCCCAAGCAAGGAAGGAAATATGAATTTGACCCAAAAGTCAACATGACTTTTACACAAAAATGCTACAACATACCACATGATGTTCGAGTGGAATTTTCGCACAATTTGGATTTCACAGACTACGTGACAGGTTTATCATGTACGGCACTTTCTCAAAATGAAGAAAAGTTTTCATATCTGGCAACAGAGAGGCCTCTCGGTGTATGGAAGAGTATTATTATCTAAATCAGAAGGCCATATATATGGCCAGTAATCTGCATATACCCCACAAGGCTGTAAAACAGATATATAAAGAAATATACAGTTTTATCTGGAAGAGCAAATCAGAAAAGGTGGCACGTTAAAAAGTTATGCTGGACCATTTGTGTGGCGGTCTTCAAGTTCTTGACTTCGAGCTTATGAGCAAGGCACTTAAATTAGTCTGGTTAGCTCGGTATTTTCATCCCCAGCATCAAAATCATTTCTGGAAGATATATATTGATGGGTTGTTTAATAAAATTGGGGGACTACATTTCATTTTAAGATGTAATTATGATGTTAGATACCTTGACATGAAAGTCCCACAATTCTATGTGGATATCTTGAAGTTCTGGAGTGAGCTACAAAACGTAGACATAGATTTATTCGATCAGATCATTTGGAATAACAAAATGTTCACTAGAAACAGACTCTGCCTTTTCATCAGAGAATTGTATGAAGCGGGCATAATATTTGTTAGAGATTTGGTTGGTAAATATGGCTGCTTGTTCAATAAAGATGAACTCGGAAGGAAATATAATATAACATTAAGTAACACAACCTACAACATTGTCATTAATTGTATAAAGCGTAAACTTGGCTCTAATTTGTTCAATGAGAAAAGTCCCTGTCCTAGTAGGGATTTTCGCTCTTCCGTCCCAATAAATGACGCATTCTTGGACAGTGTTCTATCAAGTCCAAATATTTTTACAACATTTTACAAAATAATTTGGGTGGAAATGAACAAACAGATCACTGGAATGGAATTTAAAATATTGCACAATATATACCCATGTAATAAGTACTTATTCCGCATAAAGGTGAAACCATCTCCTCAATGTCTGTTTTGTAATGACGAGGATAGTATAAAGCATGCCATGTTTGACTGCCCACAAACTTGGTTATTTTGGAGGTCATTCCTGGAATGGATTAACAATGGTTTCAATGTTATATTTAGTATTGACAGCCTTAGAGATGTCGTAGGTGGTGGTGAAATTCTGAATGCCCTCGGTTGCTATACAATGGTTGTATATTATGTTGTACAAAATACTATCTATATTGTAGCCGTTACACCGGTAAACAGCCCAGCCTAATTGCGCTGAAGAATATAGTTAATTTCCGTGCTAAGTTTCTGACAAGCTCTCTCAGTCTCATAAAAGCTGTTCATATAACAAGGTAATTCAGAATATGATCGCTAAATTGTAGTTGTCTTCGTGAGTAATATCTTACTATCGCCTATCTCTGATACGTACAGTTAACATACAAAACTCATACTGTCTTGTGTCTGTCATTTTTTTATTTTTTTCCTCTTCTATTTTTGTGTGTATTTTTTGTGTTTTTAACCCTGTTAGCCCTCGCCATGTTGGTAATTGTAAGGGTGAGTCCATCTAAAATCATGCTACAAATACTGTTATAAATGCCCATTGGTGTGTACAGGGCTTAAAAAAGTAAATTTTTAAAACTAATTTCATGTGATAATACAGTCGATTTGAAAAATACACATGGTTTTATAGTTTGTTTGAACACAGGTGTAATTTTCGTTCGCCGCCCAAATTTATTTACGTACCAAAATTCTTATGTTCTACATGTATGACAGTAGTATACAAAGCGTATTTAAAGCCTTATTGACCTCAGAAATTTGCATATGACCTCTGTGACGTCACGCGCCAGCCAATCAGAAGCGAGTATTGTGTCACATGGGGTCATGTGTGGTGGTGGATGGGTGGGAGGTGGGTTTAAGATGGCGGCTGTGGTGGTGGATGGGTGGGAGGTGGGTTTAAGATGGCGGCTGTGGTGGTGGATGGGTGGGAGGTGGGATTAAGATGGCGGCTGTGGTGGTGGATGGGTGGGAGGTGGGTTTAAGATGGCAGCTGTGGTGGTGGATGGGTGGGAGGTGGGTTTAAGATGGCGGCTGTGGTGGTGGATGGGTGGGAGGAGTGGGTTTAAGATGGCGGCTGTGGTGGATGGGTGGGAGGTGGGTTTAAGATGGCGGCTGTGGTGGTGGATGGGTGGGAGGTGGGTTTAAGATGGCGGCTGTGGTGGATGGGTGGGAGGTGGGTTTAAGATGGCGGCTGTGGTGGTGGATGGGTGGGAGGTGGGTTTAAGATGGCGGCTGTGGTGGATGGGTGGGAGGTGGGTTTAAGATGGCGGCTGTGGTGGATGGGTGGGAGGTGGGTTTAAGATGGCGGCTGTGGTGAGGGTCTCAAGGTCATCTGGCGATCACGTGATCAAGGCATGTACTGACATGTTCTGGATTGCATCAGCATTGGCTGGGTGCCAAGTGTTGACCACTATAGGTCTGGCAACCTTTGACCTTTGTATTCCTCCGCGGTATGCGGTCTGGCGGTGATGCGGTCGCGGAAGAAAGCTTCCGCGGAGGAAAAGTAGTCCCTAGACTACAAATACGCTGCATGGTCCGATTGGGGCGAGTGAGGCTCTTTTCAGTCATGTCATGGGTGTTTTCACAGAATAAATGCCATGCGGAGGATGGGTACTAGTATTTCGCTGACGTCCTAGTAATAAACATTATCTATAGGTGTTGTACCATGTTAATAGGATCAGTCTAGCATCTGTACCACCCTAGGGTCGAGTGTTTATTGTCCCGTGTATCTCCGCAAGAAAACAACAAACAAAATGGCGGCTCCAGGATGGTGTGGGGATGCCCTTTCCATATCACGGTGTCGACCGTAGCGCCATCTGCACACATTGACGCAAGGGAGACAACTCGTGTAGCCTAAGGGTATGAAAATAGCCGTGTTGGAGCTAGGGGAGTTACTACTGGTCCAATGGGGTTTGGGTTTAAGATGGCGGTTGTGGGAGCCCGAATCATAACGGACTGAAATTATTCAACCAGCACAGGGGCTTGCCCGGAGCGAATTGGTGAAATTTTTGAAAAAGTACTGTGACAGAAATTGATGTGACGGAAATAATACTTCTATGAATAGGGCGAAAACTTATCGAAGATAATTTTTCTGTCATAATTAATTCTTGGTCGAGTATCAACTATTCAGATATTACGGAAAGTACTGTTGTTATAAGGTATTGTTTGTTATATATCAGACACGATCAGCTGATATATGTAAACAAACGATCTATATTTAGACCCTCACGTCATCTGTTACGTTGCAGCACGCGCTCTTTGATCTTGGCGTTCCGCCGCAGTACAAGAAGCTCAAATTGAGACGGAGAATTTCGTTACCATTACCAGTAAATTGTAAGTTTATTGCGGAAAGAATTTATATTGCATAAATTCCTGCGGGGAATAGGAAGTACACATATAAGAGAATATTGTCTTGACGTAAAAAGTTTGGACATTTCATATTTACGGAGATATGGATTTTTATAACTGAGCCGGTTTTTCGTGTATTAAAACCATCGCAGCGAAAAGGGAAACGGCTGTCATCTTCGTTTTGCTATGTCACAAAAAGTGCTCGAATTACTTATTTCTAAATTATTTCATCACGAATCCAACTAAGGTTAGCAAGTATACATATTTTACGATATAGTCAACTGTGAGCACATAAGACGTTCTGGTTGATGAGATCTGAATTTTTGAAGTTTGGCAATTTTCTGACTTCGAGCTTCGAATACCCGCCGCCATATTTGTTGGAAGCCGGTCGGGTGTTCGTTTGTCATGA
>JAVTVY010045669.1:0-20774 GCA_036873755.1 Hanleya hanleyi | reverse complement strand
TGACATCCTGCAACGCGTGGTCTAATTTGTACTGCATATCTTTACCTGTAAGGAGGGAACATATTTATTTCATCAGTTCAGTTATACAAAAAAATAATCAACTTAAATTCTTTTTTCAAGGGAATACACGTACATTTCATTTATTCAATTCACCTAATAAAATACACATAAAAGCTTGTATCCACGTTGTCCAAAATTCTTTGTTCACTCTTTACATATCGTTCTACTATAAACAAAATGAATATCAGACATCCTTTGTTTGTTTGTTTTCATCAAATGGAGTTTGAAGAGGGCCTGTTACACATCAGCCCTTGAAAATAACCAAGGCATTCAGCAATTGTTAGATACGGTAATCCATGTAATAGTTTAATCACAGGAAGTGAAATTTTCTTCTATAAACTCGGGGGAGGCGGGAATCAAATTTATTAGAACAGGAAGTTGACAAGATGGTTCAGAATCATGCATATAATCCATTATTTCTTCATTATTTCAATGATTTAGAGAGTGATCAAATTTATTAGAACAGTCAATTAATCTTTTGCCCCAAAATTGGGGGTGATTGAATTATTAGAGGGATTACCGTATCTGCTCGATTTGATTTTATACCATTTTGGTCACCATATAGCTGAATGTGACGTTAAACCTTAATTCTCTCTCTCTTTCTAATACCATTTTGTGGTCACCCCAGCTGATTTCATGAAATTTTACTTCCTGTGATTGAAGTATTGGAGAACTGGTCGTAATTGATTCATTACCATAAGGGTGTTATGTTGGAAATATACATACAAATATCCCCATTTCTCACAAAAGTAATTCTTTGATATGTATTGAAGCAAAATCTTCAAAAAGTCAAAAAACACTTTTTCACCACTACTGACATTATATCAATGCAAGAACTGAAAACTCAGGTCAGATTCAGGCGTCTCATATCCCGAGATAAATGTACCTACTTAAACCCTTCTTGACCTTTTTCTGTAATCTGACCGTATCTGAGGCAGCTTTTTTAATTTCCTGCCGAGCCTTTTTATATTCTGAAACAAGTAAAATGATATATGCAATTAAACAAGTTATACATACATGTGTATATATTCCATGACAAAAGTAGTCTCCCTTATACCAAACCCCTCACAAAAAGAACTGTACAAATAGTTACTGGTCATTAAAAAGATTCAAGTGATAAGCTTCATGTAACATGTCGTCGAGATGAATATACAGCAGTTAGTGTGTCCTTAATGAATCCCCCGGAGTTCCTTTTTAGAAAGAAAAAAAGGTTTGCATCATTTACCAAGACAATCAAACTGAAAAGCGGTGCCATCAAAGTGGATATAAACACATGGGAAAGGCATGCTGCAATTGGAAGATCTATCCTATAGTATCCAAAGCTAGACAAATATTTTTCTTGACTTTCTTCTAGATGTTAACTAGATATCGAAACCTCACAAATAGGAGATTGAGAGCAAATTCATCAGTGCCGCCAAGGATTAATTTCAACCTTCAGATCATTCCGAAATTTAAAGTGCTGGAGTCAACTGGAAATTTTATTTACATATTTGGATACTGGGAAGACGGATCTTTCATTTGCAGTGAGTTTGACCAATGTGTTTTCTCCTCCTTTAGAAAGTATTTCTACAAGAGAATATTATCTTTATCCATCCAATTTTCCACAGGTCAAGAAAATATAAATGATCCTACCTCTATTATGATCCTTGTCTAACTGAGCTACAGCCTTCTTCCATTCTTCTAATCTCTCTTGTAATGGGGTCACCATCGTCTCTGTGATAGAACTGATCAACAACAAACAAATAAACAATGAGTCATACACGACTAAATCAGCTCCAGAATCCCCTCTATTCTCATGGCATAAAATTGTATTCCTACATGTCCATGTATCAACTTTCATGCATCATCCTGATGAATTTGGCATCTGAATCATGCTCTCACGCAGCTATATCAAAATCTCATACAACTGAATATTTTCATTAAATTATTTCTAAAACAACAAGTCAAAATTGCTCCAGTTTGCAGAAAAAGAGTCAATAATTTCAAAATTTTCCTGGACTTTGTTGATAATTTTTTTTGTAAAACGACTCCTGGAATTTCACATTTTCCATGGGGCTCGTATTTCCTCGGGCAGATATACTCAAATCTCATTAGGAAAAATAAAAGTTGAGAGGTCTCGTATACCTCCTCTAGCCGCTGATTGCACAGCTAGGGGATAGAAATGTGGAACTTCATTAGAAAGTTAGCAACAGGAATAAAAAAAAAAGCTTGGGATACGTTTCATACATAATTGAACTGCGATTGGTAGTCTGTAACAAAGCAAAAAGTCCTGAAAACGGACAAGAATGTGGTTGCCATTGCACGAGATAGCTGTTCAACAACTTCAAACTCACCATAATACTGGCTGTTCTGAAGCAATAAGACCAAAAAAATTTAGGTGAGGTGGGCAGCGATGGGGATATAGGCATTTTGTACATATATGTGGCCTAATATTAATAAATTTTATGTCAATGCAAAGCATTCTAAGGACTTCTGGCAATAACCCAAATCAGAGGAGTTTTTAATATCATCTCCATGTAGAAGAAAAGAGATACAGATAAACCTGCTTGTAGATCATTATAGGCACATATAGTAATGGCATTTACTGCCACATTATTCGCTAGTGAAAGCTTTGATGCACATGTAATACACGTTTATTGTTCTTACATTTTCCCAATGGGTGAAGTACATACATGTACGACTTTCTTATCTAGCATTGAATCACTGTGTAGATCTTTACGAGATAAAAAAAATATATACACAGACATAATTACATATTTATGAACATTTATGAGCATTTTTATGAACGTTTATCTTGAGCATTATCATCAATCAACAAATTAGACGAGAGTTATTATCAATGGGGGAGAAAAAACCCAGCATGATTATACTTTATTCACTGTGAACGAGGTCAACGGACTACGCGCCAACGACTGTATAACCAGGTGTCACAGCTGGTAGTACCGACGCCCTCAGTCGACAAATCTATGTAGTTCGCTGTACTCGACAACACAGAACATAAATACTGCCATAAGGCACAAACAATCACTGAATCACTTCTATGAGCTATAAATATCCCCATCAACATGGACAAGTAATAACTCAGCATTGAACAAGATTGACATCATCACATACAATGCTGACATGTGTCATGGGTGTTGTTTGTCGTCCGTTCTCTGTGACGTGGAAAAAGAAACATCTGCCAAGATTGTTAAGAATTTGATGAACGTCATTATAATCGTACAATGAATCTACCGGTACAATGCCGTGAATTCAAGTTCGAAGCGCACTTTATCTGAGATATAATCGAAGTGCACAAACTGAGATAGATCTGATAAGTGCACAAACTGAGATAGATCTGATAAGTGCACAAACTGAGATAGATCTGATAAGTGCACAACCTGAGATAGAATGGATCCGACATCTCAGGGGTGCAAAATGCACAATATAAGATCTCAAAAGTGTGCAATATGAGAATTCAGAAGTGTACAATCTGAGATCTCAGAAATGTACAATCTGAGATCTCAGAAATGTACAATCTGAGATCTCAAAAGTGTGCAATCTGAGAATTCAGAAGTGTACAATCTGAAATCTCAGAAGTGTACAATCTGAGATCTCAGATGAGCGCAACATAAGAACTCAGAAGTGCACAATCTGAGATCTCAGACGTGAACAATCTGAGATCTCAGAAGTGAACAAACTGAGATCTCAGAAGTGCACAATCTGATTCTGAGATAGAACTGATAAGTGCACAAGCTAAGATTTATGAACTCTGAGGTGCACATGTTAATAAATTGAGTGCAGTTTCTCTTCCAGAATAATAATGTTCTGGTATTCCAGCACTGGGCAATTACGATGATTTTTTTTAACCCAAGTTAAATCCCAGAGATTACCTATAATTTATCGGTCCATATCATGTACATATATAATCTCACCCTGTGAAAGCCTTGAGTTTTCCTTCTATACTTCTGTGTCGGAGACATAGCCTGGTTAACGCTAAACCTATCTCCTTTGTAGCACCTGCAAATATACAAAGAATATCTAACATTAGAACGGGATGACATTGAGTTCGCCAAGTATTAATTATCTGAATATATAAATTGGTTCACAACATCATGTGCATGTGTGCTACAGTACGTGAAAGAAATGAGCTCAATAAAAATCGACCCGATCTTGTCCCGATCTTGTCACCGTGTTA
Source organism: Hanleya hanleyi (assembly GCA_036873755.1). Classification (NCBI taxonomy): domain Eukaryota; kingdom Metazoa; phylum Mollusca; class Polyplacophora; order Lepidopleurida; family Hanleyidae; genus Hanleya; species Hanleya hanleyi. The sequence continues at coordinate 16,537 of JAVTVY010045669.1, read as the reverse complement.
ACATCATGCTGTCCCGATTTTGACCCGGTCTTGTCCCGGTTGAAAAATCGGGACAACATTGTGACAGCATCATGACATCCCGATCATGTCCCGATCTTGTTCCGATCTTGTCACCATGTTGGTCCGATGTTGTCCCGATTATTTGTCCCGATGTTCTCACCCGCTGATTCTCTTCCCATTCCTACAAAGTAACTTAGTAACCCTGGCACTAACATGTTGTACAATTGAGGTTATTTTTCTGATCCGTAAAGCGGATATGCTGGGGACAAACGGCCTGTGGCACTGAGTAACGTTCACACCCACGTGTCGAGTCTCCGGCGCGTCAAAAAGTACATCTGCATGGTGCATGTTTGGATATAGTGATCAAACATATTTTCATTTTTATTTCATTTCTTGTCAGCTATCGACACAATTCGGTTATATTTCGTTCAAACTCCGTTCATCCTTTTGCGTTCATTCCGGTTCGTTCTCATACATGTGAATGTAAACGATCGTCGGTCACCTTCACGGAGAACAGTAGTTGAAAATGGCAATTTGTCACGGATTTCCAACTTCCAAGAAAATAACGAAGATCGATCTTCATTATCCCCAGATTCACCGAGATATATGTTTCTTCTTTCTATTACAATCAACTTTATATTAGATCTAAAAACATAATTGTATATGCTCTGGAATGAAATCCTTCGCGACATCTGCACGAAAAGAGTGCTTTCTTCGAGGTCCGCGCGCTGATAAACAACAAGGTCAACAGGGGACGGTCAACAGCAGGGAACTATTCGGTCTTCAATTTCACATTCCGGTTTTCTCATGCAAAAATTGAATGCTGTATGCAAGAATTTCTTCCTTTCACTTTAGATCTGTATTATATTTGCGTTCCACAATATGATCTGTTATGAACTGTTTATAAGATTCGGCAATATGAGAAAAGAAAAATTTATTCAAAATTGTTTAATAATATTTTTTATCAGAATATTTATCTTATATATTCTTCTGTGCTATCGGTAAAATTATCTTGCATTCTTCTCGTTTGTTATCACATAGTCTAGACAAATTTTTAGTATTATGTAAATATTTAGGAAGAATAGGCTAATAATTTTTTCATCAATATTAAGAACGTTGAACGCGTCGATTTTGAACTGAATGGATTTCATTTTCTGACTCCTCCATGATATTATTGACGAACTCCGAGTCAGAAAATGAACTTACCTGCATTCGTTTTATGAAGTGAACGCATAAAATGAACGTTTGTTTGACAAAAACGAATTCTGCGTTCATTTGGAAAGAAAATGAACGCTGCATTCATTTGGTAAGAAAACGAAAGCTGTTAAAAAATATACAACCGCATGCCCCTCGTCTTTGAACGTTCGCACTTTTACAAATCATAAGTTGACAATATATTATTATGCTTATTATTGAAAGCGAATAAAAGGTAAAAGGGTAAACGTTCGCTTATTTTCGCTCCATTTAGAAAAAAAAACGTTTTTTTAGCGGTTACTGATCGTTGTGTGGCTTTCACGCGAAATATGTGACCGACACTGATCAGCGCCGCGCTTGTCTGTCCCCACTCAATTGTTCAATCCAGTTGACAAAAAAGGCACAGATCGTTTTCCAACTATATGTATATTTTATTCTTCATTCGAATTGCATCTGTGGCAGTGTAAATCTGCAAGTTTTAGTCGATTGTTGTGCATGAGAAGTGTTGACGAAAACTAAAATCGAGAGCACCTGTCGGGAACGTTCTTTACTGTCTTCATTTTTCCAGAATTTACTCAATTACTTAAGTATGAAATTTCTGCCATAATGTCAGCATTGGTGATGAATATATTGAAGAATGTTCTATTGCGATCAAGTTCCCATATGCGGCAAACAATCTATTATCCTCCCAAATGGAAATGAATGATATGGGACGATTACCCTTGGAATGAGTATCTTTTCTTATTCAATAAGCCCAATATTATAAGAAATTAAAAAGTTGTTTTGATATTTATTATATCTTACCATAGAGACTGCAGTAGTGAGCTACGATTTACAACCCTGTATGCATTTTTAGCAAAATGATTTCAACTATTTTTTTATAGACGGTAGATATTCGTCCGTACGGTACGCGACTTCTTTTGTTGATGAGATAAAGTGAAAGAGCTGTACCAGTACTACAAAAGGAGACGTCTAAATTGTTCCACGAATATTTTTTTATTTTAAATCTGAAATATTTGCTTACTCAATTTTACAAATGATTGCTATAGTTAAACGACATTTGTATTACTTCATACAAAACGTTACACGCGGAGCGAAAAAGGTAAAATTTGCTTCTGTTTCTCTGCTTAAAGTCTAGTTCAAGTTTATGATATTTACGACAACGTGTGTTCATTTACTGTATTGTTATGTGATGTATACAAGAATTGTGTACAAAGATATGAATATTACAATTACGGTCAATATGTATTTTGCCTTGGAGATGACAACAGCTATATCCCTCCTAAACTGAAATCGGGGTTTACGAGTCGCGTTTTATATGTTGTCGGGGCAGATTAATAGGAAAATAAATATTTTCAATTTAATTAATTTGTATATAACGTTTTGTAAATGCTATAGGCCTATATTCCGTACGGATATTGGACCACGCCGAACATTTGATGAATTCCAGTGTTCGAATCGACGTGGTTATACATTCAGTGATAACTTACATCATTTCGCGCCAAATTATGCGGTTGTGTGATTCGCGCCAAATCAGGCAGAGACACGTGGCAGTGGAAGGTGGTCAGGCCGGGAATAGAATCTTGTTTCGGCGCCTATGACATTCTGCGTTATTGTATAATGGCAGGTAAGTGAGAATATAATCTGCCGATACCACATCTTTTTACTGACTTGATTGGTCTTGACAAGAAATAAACAACTTGTTACTGTGAAACAAAGTGATTTCACAACTGTTACGGAAGCAGGATTACTCAGCAGGCTTGAGCAAAGTTGTCGTGCAGTGCGCTTGGGCGGAAGCGTTCAAGGTGATAATTGGTTTGGTAAAGTCCAAATAACTCTTGCCCAGTCTGCGCTGTGTGTGTTTTCCGGGTTATCTCAATGAAGCTTTCTGTGAATTTTACTTTTCCTTTACTGCCTAAGGAAGACAGTCATGCGAAAGATTACAATTTATTCTTCACACTGACCATTCATCGATATATTGAGCAATCTACTTCATAAAAACTCATGCAGAAAATACCCCACGACGATTTTCCAGGTTCAACTTATCGCACAGCTTTCACAGACACGTGCGCGAAAGAAGTTTTGAGTTTGGGAAAGAGAGGTGCAACATCTTTTGCAAAGAAGGGTGCCGTAGAAATCCATCAAATATTTTTTTTCTTTTGCGTAATTGAAGGCTGAGGTTTTCTAGTATTATTGAGTGTTATATTATTGAAGTTGCATTGATTAAATCATATAAGATCGGATTAATAATAGGATAATAATATTGTTGGAATTATTTCATTGTTATTTTTTCCATTTGTAATTTCAGATATCCTTGGCCACGTTATTGGACACGGGAACCGGTACTGATGATTTTTACAAACTACGCTTGTAAACCAACTTGAATTGAATATAAGGAACTGACAGGTTTGCAAGTTTGTTCACCAAAATTCACCATACAGTCTGGACTCCCCATCAGTCGACGATGCAGGAGCTATGGAGCTGGATCCTCATGTAGCAACGGAGCCGTTTCGCTATCGATCAGCCGACCTTTGTCTCCATCGTCTGAACTGGCGTGAGCTCACAGAGCCGAGACTTAATCAGCGTTCAGATTATTTTGTGATCTTCTTCACAAAATAATCTAATTCCATTTCAGTGAAACTGACAGTTAATTAGAATATTATTGTTTGTATTTTTGCTTAGAACTACATTCTATGCCTCATTGGCGCTTTTCAGTGGATGTCAATATCAACTGCAAATATTTGTTTTATTTCCTGTACCATTATGATGCATTATTAGCTGATATTAACAGTTTTCCGATGATCAGTCTTTGTCTAATTCAACATTAAAGAAGCAAATCTCTCCTTGTGGGGTCGGGTTTGTGAAATGAATGTGGAATGGTCTTAATCGGCTCACGAAGATCACTTATTTATTTTCATCCAGAAAGTGAGATCTTTCATAGTTGTGGGGGGAATTTGAAATTGATTGTTACCCAGGTCAAGCTTCATCGTCCGTTTGAACTCTCTCAGAAATATCAGATTCTACTCAAGAGAAGTTAACGAATGATGTGGATTCATTGCTAATTGACGGTTCAGTTGTACACTTCATGTCGAGTGAGACCAAAGCAGTTGATGAGAATTCCATAAACACGTAAAGTGTATACTGAAAATTGTCGTCCCAAACATACTAGTGAATGATACCGAATGGTGCACGACAGCAGCATGGGCCGTGGGAGAACCTGGAATCATCCTCAAGAAGCTGACACAGACGATTGCGGATCAGGCACAAAAACGTTTATCTCGAAAGTTGTGACAGCTGGGTGAGGGAGGGGGGTTATGAGAAAGATTAAAAGAGTGTAAAAGAAAACCTCACCATCTTGATCTGATCTTTCAGGCTTGGTATGTCGTGCAGCCACATATATTCTGTCCCACATGCATGTACTCACCTGTATTACCTCATTTCGAACAGAATAGTGCATTTCGTTATTACCCAATCAAACAAGTATATCTATGGCATATTGACAAATAGGGAATCCACATTTTATTAAACTGTAAAATTAGATCCATCGATATAAATTGTGGATGTACCAGTATAATATTCATCTGGCTTCTTTCTGGATTATTTTATCAGGCGAGAGACTGCTGGAAAATTTGTCACCTCATGAGGAGAAATCCACTGAACACACATAAATTCTATCTACACTCTAAGTTATTGAATCGCGAATCGTTTATCTATCTAAACATGGAGGTACCCCCATGATCTAACACAAATCATACAATGTTCAATAAGTCCTCGTTCATCAACCCGACAGATGACTGAAAATATAACATATACATATTAGTACAGATGCATTCTGTTCAATTGCCACTGGATAAATGTTATGAAAGGAAATAGAAACCAGAATATGATAGAATAGCTATATATTAGCTATACGAACAGATATTGGGGTGATCAGGGTATATAATTTTAAAATTATTTTAGATGTCGCGCTATACTCTCAATAAAGGGGTTCGTGCATGGCCCATATACATATATGTTACATCTTGAAGGTTCCCGAATATTTGACCTTCACTCCGCGGACGTGCGAGGACACACCCTGGAAGATAAAAACGTTGATTGCACAATGGAAACCAAATTATTAGAGTCCCCCTTGTTAATCCCATTCAGTCGTACAAAGGTCTTTACAATACAACCAATTGCAGAGACTGGGATAGCAGCCTACGACGGAGCCTGGAAGACCGGCTCCATGACGGAGCAGTCTCCATGAATCGAACAAGATAAGACTATAACTTATACTCTCAAATCTAGATAAAAATTGTTTCGCAAGTAGAAAGAGGAAATATAATTCAATTTGTCACTAATCTAGAAAGCGGTTGGGAGAGGAATATAAAGCAATACAGTCGGCGACTTCGGTTTGCGAACAGCAACTAATCCACAAGGAGCATGCAGGGTCCCATCAGAGAGACCCTCAACGGGTAGCACCATTTTATCCATTGAAATAAGTATCTGACTGAAAGTTATTAAAGTTTGTTTATATCATGTATATTATTCATTCAGGAACAACTTTCGTTCAAAGATGCAAGAAAACTGAAATATCCCAGTACAATGTCCTCTTCGCCAACCAAATGTGCGTAAACGACTGGTTTTCTTCATATAACTTTGGGCTATGAGCACGTACCTCTTCGACAAATTAATCAAGCGTTAAAACAGATCTAATAGTCAAAATACTATCTGAAATAATTAGCTACTGCCATGGACGATTGGATTGAAATCCACAGCAATCATCAGTACTATTTTTCAACAACAGCAATCCGAACACACTTCTTTTCTTCGGTCTTCTGTCCCGTTTCATCACCAAATTTATTTCAGGTATACTTTAAGGTAGGTATATGTATGATGAAGATGAACTACTGAAAGGTAAGTGCGTTTGAGGAAAGATGAACTGGAAGAGGCCCTGACGTCACGAATTCACCACTGGATATAGTTTAGAAGGACATCAGGTGATATCTATTTTTGTTAAATATTCACTATCTGGAACTTATATACAATTCTATGATATCAATTATTCGAAATGATGTTCTTCGCCATTCCTTTGTGTATTTTTGCCAATTAGGGAAGGGCTGTTTGTCAGCTTGAAGAACGTCAGCTTCATCTGGAAAAGTAGCGGATGGCCTTATATGTTCTATGTTCATTTGTTTAATGTCACACTTGAGGGTATTCCACTTTTTGGATTAATGCATGATATACAGACATATAAAGGGACCAGTACAAGTGGGAAGCTAGTAATATCTATTTTTCGATCCGCCGTTTAAAAAAGTCTCGCAACGCTTTTCACGCAAGGCAATCATACTTTTCATATCAAACAATCTTTCATTCTTGTGTATGACATCTGTAATAATCATTCGGTTTAGGCCTAGTTGATAGTCAATGTAATAATAATTAAATCAGTTCGTTTGCAACAAATACAAGAGCGCAAACTATTTTCGGTTTATGCATCGCCGTGAATTCTACAATCATAAAATATTCTAAATCGCTGCATTCGGTATAGAAATGATGTACGCTTCTAAATTATTTCTGACAGATCTATACAAACATGTTTTCTGTATCATAGCTGGGTATCTTGACATTCGTGTCAAACAAAGAAACATTCCGAAGTCGACACGAAATGCACGTGGATCTTGTTTTGGGGAGAGGCGCGAAATTGACATACAGTTGCCAAAATTAATGAAACTAATTCCATACGCCATGTATATTTGAGTTGAGTCGTTTAACTATTTGAATTTCGGGATAGCTTAGTTAGGAGATCCCATCATAAATCTCCCCAAAAATGGGATCGATCATTAACGATCGTTTATTTAGATATAATTATAGTTGAAACAGCAAAATTCAATATGAATCGACAACGGCAGCGTTTCAGTCCTTGGAAAATGCTTTAATTTCAAGTCCAAACATCCCGCAAGTTCTTGATTTTTGGGTAAGCAAAAGTGTGAGAAACCTGCGCACATCAAACATAAGGAAATACATTGCCGTTTTATATACCGCACGTGATATGGCTAAACTAGACAGCATAAAATCTTTATGACGGCGTACATTGATATTTTTTCATTTTTTGTTGCGGGGCATCCAAATTAATCTCGCCTGTTCAATGTCTACTCGCACTCTTAAATCTCACCAACGAACATTTGGTGGTATTAACAAGAAAGAACGTTCAAGCAGTGAACGTTCGTTTATATTTTGGACTCTGAAATATGAACGTTCAAATATATTTTGGACGCTAAAATATGAACGTTCAATTTGAGAATGAACGCACCCGAGTTCATTTCTGAACTATCGAACGTTCTTTTTCTTCAGGAGCACACCAGTTCATTTTCTGACGCCATTCCTCCTTAGAAGTTGGTGAACGTTCTTAATATTGATACGCTCCCTAAGCCACAGGTTTCCGCAACACAATTGTATTGACGAAAAACATCTTCGGAATGTACGCCTCGATGAGAACGAATCTTTTTAATACCATCCAGGATAATATTAATTAAGTATTTTCTCAACTTTTTTCCTTTTGTTAGACCCACCTGATTACATTTCGATTTTTGATTGATTGAAATTGTAGCCCGCTTAATTCCCATTCGGATTTCGCTGTCCATCAAATCAATGTTTCATTTAAATTTCACGGTACATTTATTTCTTCGTTCATTTGAGATCTTTTGTAGCACTAGCTATTAAAATAAATAATTAAATAATGAATAACGAGAGCAGAAATGGAAGTACTAAAGATTCCATTTCAAGGTATGTGGTATTTTATATTTTCTCATATCTCGCAAAACGGGATTAATTTTTTGTTAATTTGAGCTCTAGGCTTAATTTAAAGTGTTACTATTATTGTATTGGTTAATATACTCTACCTTTGTAATTGGGATTAGATCTGCATGTACCCATGTGAAATGTTGTTATTTTATTCCGTTGTTATGTATTGCGGGTGGACTCTTAATTCTGAGTACAAAAAAAAATTATTCATTCGTCTCACAAACAAACAAAAGCCGGCAATAACAGAATCTTGGGACAACAAGCCATGTAGTTATAGTATTTTGAAAATCAATTCATCTGCAATCACAAATTCGGTAGACTATGGAAGTGAACAGTAGGTGATCACACTAAAAGCGCCGCACGGGTAGGAGTACGTGGTGCGGCTGTTTTCAGGGGCATAGCTCTGCAGGGTCAAAGTTCGCACATTTGGATCACGTGGGGCTTTTCGCCAAACCAAACCAATCTATCTGAACAAATTTCAATCAGCACATTTTGTAAACATTTAACTATACGGGTCCGAGCCATTCTGTCAGTCATCCAACTTTATTCACAGGCAAACATGTACGGACGATTAAAGTTTAACGGCAGCAGCGGGCAGTCCACTGGCACTGCGGGAGTCCAAACTTTGCTCACTCCGTTCGGTTCATTTCGTTCCAGTCAAACTCCGTTCATATTCTGGTCATAATTCGTTCAAACTTCGTTGCGGTTTAAAATTTTTGCGGTCATATTTTAATAACCGAACCAAACGAGTGTAAACATTAACGCAATTGCCTCTATTCACATGTCACGTAAACGATTGTAATTTGGAGATAACAACATGACGTTCCGATGTCGTCCCGATGCTGTCCCTATGTTGTCCCGAAGTCGTCCCGATGTTGTCCCGATGTCGTCCCTGTAACAAGACCGGGACAAAACTGGGACAAGATCAGGACAAGAATCGGGTTATCATCATGTTAATATCGTGACAGAATCGGGTTGTCATGATGTTAACATCATGTCATCCCAGTATTGAGTTCATTTCTTTCACGTACTGTATTCCTAATTACACTTAGGATAAAGAATACTGAACATTTATTCAACATCCGGTAAAAATCCTGTTGTTTACGCGACGCGTGGTTTCGGTGAGCGAAGCCAAACACCATTGTGATTCTGTCGAATTCGACCACGGCGCATTGCGTACTCAAGCGATATTTATGGTGACCAATCATAAAGTCGGGTTTACGTCAGGTGATCAGGTTTTCGCGGGGTTGAAGAAGACTTTAAAACACGTGACCATTTTACCCAATAACATCGACGCATTTCTACTACGTGACCCAAATTGAGGGAAACTAACACGACACGAGTTGTTGCCCTTCAATTTTTTCACATACATACATCTCGAACGTGGCGAATGTGTTCCTGTAAACGATCTTGTAAACAAGGTGCATTTTTACTCGTTTTAACGAACTGTTCTGATTAAATGACGCGCGTACATCTAAAAAAATTTCTAAACGGATTTGTTGGTCGAATTACGAGTTTTAGCATTCACCGGAATTGAGTTTATAGCTGAGAAATTGAATATTTGCTGTGCTAAACGCACACACTTCAGTTTTTTACAGTCCGAATTGAGTTTCCTAGTGAATTTTGCCACCGAATACCGGTGGCAAAAACCGACATGTATGAATCCCTGGTATGATGAGAGAGTCTGAGAACCTTCCATGTATGATGAGATAGTCTGAGGATCTTCCATGTATGATGAGATAGTCTGAGGATCTTCCATGTATGATGAGATAGTCTGAGGATCTTCCATGTATGATGAGATAGTCTGAGGATCTTCCATGTATGATGAGATAGTCTGAGGATCATCCATGTATGATGAGAGAGTCTGAGAACCTTCCATGTATGATGAGATAGTCTGAGGATCTTCCATGTATGATGAGATAGTCTGAGGATCATCCATGTATGATGAGATAGTCTGAGAATCTTCCATGTATGATGAGAGAGTCTGAGAACCTTCCATGTATGATGAGATAGTCTGAGGATCTTCCATGTATGATGAGATAGTCTGAGGATCTTCCATGTATGATGAGATAGTCTGAGGATCTTCCATGTATGATGAGATAGTCTGAGGATCATCCATGTATGATGAGAGAGTCTGAGAACCTTCCATGTATGATGAGATAGTCTGAGGATCTTCCATGTATGATGAGATAGTCTGAGGATCATCCATGTATGATGAGAGAGTCTGAGAACCTTCCATGTATGATGAGATAGTCTGAGGATCTTCCATGTATGATGAGATAGTCTTGGGATCATCCATGTATGATGAGATAGTCTGAGGATCATCCATGTATGATGAGAGAGTCTGAGGATCATCCATGTATCATGAGATAGTCTGAGGATCATCCATGTATGATGAGATAGTCTGAGGATCTTCCATGTATGATGAGATAGACTGAGAATCTTCCATGTATGATGAGAGAGTTTGATGACCAGATCAGATAAGCTAATCCAAGAAGGTACACTGATAAATTAGCATCAAAATGATGACACGATTCACCTGGATACATGTACAATGTAGATCATTAATCAGGTGAACTAGTCTATAAAACATAGTACTGTCAATATACATTCATAATACATGTAGATCATGACCCAATCTCTGCTTCTTTGAGCAAGAAATGTCTTCTAATGAACAGCGAAATGTATCTGCTCGATTTATGCTAAGTAAAATGGCATAATAAAGCATACAAAACATTAACAAGAGCCCAAGGGGCTTCAATATACGCCCGTGTATCTGGAATTACATTGGTCCAAATTTCAAGGTTGTTTGATAGCTTCGATTCCAATTGGTAGCTAACCTACAATTTTGTGCTTCTGAGAATGTAACATATATAACATCTTATATTGAATGATAAACTAAAACGAGCTTAACTCTTGGTAACTAGTTGACCTTGAAGTAAGAGCCGAGAGCTCACATATCCCACACTGAAATTGACAATATTCAAACACAAGAAAATAGTAGTTTTCCTGCAAATGGATTCCTTTCAGACGAGATAATTTTTCATGAAGGAAGAAGAAAGTGATGAAGTAAACCCTTGTTCTTGAGTTAATAAAGAGGCATGAAGTTAATAAAGGATCCCTCTCCCCGTTAAATTACTAAATGTATGGTTGTTATTTCACAACAGTTGTAGCTGTTTCAAATATGAGACAGGATGAATGCCATATACATGTAGGGAGAGAATATTCCAACCTAACACATATGGTCAGCTAAACTTCATTCAGTTTTGAAGGCCTGTGACCTTGACCTTGGACAAATTGATCTCAAAATGTATGGCTCCTCTTTGCCATGCGAGTGAGGTATACTCAAAGTTTGGTACCATTCCATACCTTGAAACTAGAGATATCGCATGGACAACAAATGTTAATGGATGAATGGACAGAACGCAACATCGCATTACATGACCTCGTCTTCGACAGGCATATGAAAATGTGATTTCCTGATTTTGGGGTCATAGTTACCTTGACCTAAATTTTGGTACACGACACTTCGTCTTCCGTCAATGTATCAATGGACACACAAAAATCATGATTTTGTATGAATTTCAGGATTTTGGGGGTCACAGTGACCTTGACGTTCAGCCTTGACCTACAATTTGGAATGTGACACATCATGTCCCCCCTAATGAATCTACGGACACAAAACAATCATTTTTTGATTTTAGAGTCACAGTGACAGTGACAAACCATCTCCCCGTAATTTCTCAATGGACACAAAAAATCATGATTTTTAACAATTTAACGATTTTGGGGTCACATTGACCTTGACCTACATTTTGGTATGCAACACATCACGTCCCCATAATGTATCTACTGACCCAAAAAAAATGTTCTTTATAATAATTTCCTGATTTTGGGGTCACAGTGACCTTTGACCTTTCACCTTGATTCTGGTGTCACAGTCATCTTGACTATTGAACCTGGATCTAAATTTTCGTACATGACAAAACGGCTACCCGTAATTTCTCAATGTACTAAAAAAATCATGATTTTTAACAATTTCATGATTTTGGGGTCACACTGACCTTGACCTTTGACCTTGACCTACATTTTGATATGTGACACACTGTGTCCCCCTAATGTATCTACTCACACAAAGAAATGTTATTTTCAATAATTTTCTGATTTTTGGGTCAGTGACCTTTGACCTTCAACCTTGACCTATATTTTGGTATGCGACACCTCATTTCCCCCTTTTGAATCCACTCATAAAAAATTAGAAATTTGTAATGATTTCCTGATTTTTCCGTCACACTGACCTTTGACCTCGACCTACATTTCGTATGCAACACATCGTTCTCCCCTAGGGCATCCACTCACCAAAAATTAGAACGGTAGATAGAAAACTGTCAATGATAAATGATTTCCTGATTTTAGGCAACAGTGACCTTTGACCTCTGACCTCGACCTCAATTTTGGTATGCGACACATCGTCTCTACCTAGCGTATCCACTCACAAAAAATTGCAACTGTGGATAGAAAACTTTCACAGATATAGACCGGACACAAACACTTCAGTGATTTCCTGTTTTTTAGGCCAGTGACCTTTGACCTCTGACCTTGACCTTCATTTTGGTATGCGACACATCGTCTCCCCATAGGGTATCCACTCACCAAAAATTAGAACTGTAGATGGAAAACTGTCCCAGATATAGACCGGACACGGGGGACGGATAGACGGACAGACGGACGGAAACCGCCATCACATAATACGTCCGCCTTTGGCGGGCGTATAAAAAATAAAATAATATATACATGTATATTAATTGGGAATCCTAATAAAATCTCTTAAAGAGGAGATAGAGTGATCCCTTGTACAAGTGTGTCCCCTGACTGTTCATGATTGCAGGTGAAGAATACATGGGTAAGCAAACTGAATACAAGCCTTGCCGGTCGTCTAAAAATAGCAAAAACTACCATGTTTCCTTCCCATAGTGCAATGCGAACCACGACTAAACTTTTACCTCACGCATGTTGTAAGTATAGACACAGACTGAAAATTGACAAAACAAGTTAATTCAATGGATTTTTTGCATGATTTCTTGAGACTTCTTTCACTCTAGAACAGTTCAGTGATATTTCAGGTCCCTGTCAGCTTCTGACACTGTCTATTAACAAACTTATGACAGTGATTTTCCGAAGGCCCATGTTGAAGGCATTGCTGTATCCGAATCTTGCTCCTGAAAAAGGGGCAATAACTCTTCATTTTTGCCACTTTCAGATGACCGGAAAGTCGTGTATTGAATATATATGCATACATGTTTGGATAGGAATTACATGTACTATAGATTTACAATGTACAGGTAGTAAGTAATATCATCTATTAATCTTTCATCTGTATTAATATTCATATTTGACTTATCTTTCTGAAATGCTCTGTCACCCACAATTCTGCTGATGGAAAATTAATCAACAAAGCAATCTGCCTTAATTGTTTATGCAGTTTTAATCAGATGAGTTGATTATATAGGTTAATGGTATGCAATTTAGACACTGTAATCGACAAGGTGATACATGTACCTTGAATGAATCTCCATCAATTCTAAGATAACATTTGCATGACTTCCAGCAGAACTATAGAACGCTAGTGGTCACATTAAATCAATGAAGATAGTTAATACTGATCACGAGTAGTACTGATTAATTGAATTGTCCTAGTTTATCATTCAGGGCTCTCAAGGAGCAAAATGAAGGCGAGTGATTCGTCACTCGCCTGCATTTAAGCTCAGGCGAGTGAGGCGAGTGCTTTTATCACTCGCCTGAGAAATCCCTGAGGCGAGTGAATTGCTAAAATTACTTCTATAAGTACATTACAGAATATGTGGGTCACATATGCACAGTTCAGAACGGTGTTGTAGTCTTCTTTAATTCGGAACACTGATGTAGGTTCCTCTCCCCTTTTAGGTACGTTGATAGTTCTATCGGCTTTCCTTTCGGATTCGACATCGTGCAATTTTCCGCTAACAGCCTGCTAACAGTAACAAAATTGTCAGGAACGAAAAGGCGTGCTTGACACTCACCGGAATTGCGTGAGAGCAATAAAAAGCATGGACTTGATCGTGGGACGAAAGTCCGCTTAACAGCGAGAGAAATTCAAAATCGGAAACTAATGTTTAAAACAGAGTGATGTTATGTTAAACAAAATCGGAAACTATGTTTAAAACGGCGTGATGCCATGTAGCTATAGAACCTTTGCTGTGTAGGTGGGCGTGGCTGTTCTTCCCTACACAGCTGTAGTTCCTTCCAGTCACATTTCGTCCACGAAATTTTGGCCTCCGAAACGCCTGTGTTTCGGAAGATTTAACGGCTGCACATACAAGAACACAGTAGCTGGTGATAATAAAATGTACCTCGTTATTCTCCTTGTAGTCTTTTGTCACTTCCCTCCAAGTTAGAACTCTCGGTATTCCCTCATTCATAAGTTATCATCAATTGTTCAACATTCTCAGGGATTTGAATATTCAGCTGACTGCCATTCAACTGTCGGTGTTGTAAATTTCCCTTGCACGGACTTTGCCGGAGATGGCGGTCTCTTTGAAAACAAGCCGTGGCGCATGCGTAATTATTCAGGTCAGGTCGATGACGGTCCAACGAATGCGCGTGTACGTGGGCGTGGCTAACGGAGACATTCAAAATACGAGACCAAAATATGTCAGAAAACTCCGTGAAGTCGTGATTAAAAGATAATATCTCAAGAACGAGGAATTATTAAGTGTTGAGAGTTGACAGGCGGCGAAAAGGACCAATGTAGAGGAAAATGAGGTATAGTTTATTACTATTCGCTGCCGTTTTATTTTGTGTGCAGTTAGGATATTGGACAACGTCATTCAAAGTTCAATGTGTGGGATGTATTGTCTATAGGAGGAACCTTGGCTGTGAGTCGATTACAGAGCCATTCGAGACTACAGCCATTCCTGGGCTAGATGCCATGGTGGTTAGAGCCGTGGTGCTTGACGGATTTTATATTTGTGGAAATCATAACCAACGTCTCAAAACGTGTCTGTATGGAAATACAAGGGAGGCAACCAGTCTACCCATAACGGATCTGTAATTTCGTTCCGACACAGGGTTATACTTTTTGCACAAACACATGAAGCGGAAATGGCGGGAAGCCTTCCGAAATTACTGAACAACAGGATCTTTACGAAGCCAAGAATTTTACGACAGCTGAAGATGACATTAAACTTTATTCTGACCTATGAAACATGCCAATGATGAACAACAAGATATATTAAATTTTATTCTGACCGACGAAAACAGGCGAGTGGTGAACCACTCGCCATTTTTTTATTTCAGGCGAGCAAGAGGCGCGCGCGAGTGATCGCTCGCCTCTCCTTGAGAGCCCTGTCATTTCATCATACTGGGTTTGTCGTGTACTATCTGAAAATCAGTTTGAAATTAGAGAACATATTTTATATGCATCTACAAAAAACCCTGATACCTTCCGATCGAGATCCGACAGAAAACCGAAAGAAGTCTGTCCCTCCCTCTCGACAGCTGACAACTTTATCGGTTTATCTCAAAGATATTGAGAATCTGTCTCGATCATTGGCTGTGACCCCAAGACAATGAATAGGAGGAGGGAGGGGCTCTCCAATTTTCAATTCAAGTGAAATCTTGCACGAAGATGCCATAATCTGTATATATGTCACATAGGTTAAAAGTATGAATAATAACGAGATTTGTTATTTATTTAGCAGTGAATTAGTGAACTGTACAGATGTATATACCTACATCAATAAAATGTGAAGTTACATGTACAATAGTCAGAATGAAGAATTTACTTACAATGTTATTTGTTCGAGCATACTTGATCATGTGATTGAAAAGATGAAGGATTCATTACTTGAAAACAACAGTTTGTCTGTAAATCCCCGGCAGGAACATTTACACATGTACATGTGTCTGTAATCTTTACCACTGTACTGAGATGAAACTAGAAATTACTGTATGCTCACAAATCACTGCTGTGACCTAAAATTAGGTTCAATTTATGTTACCATCAAATATCTATCCCTGGAGTATTATTTTAACATAACAACAGATAAATAACTTACTTTTTTGGCTTTACGATGTCCGAGCATGGTTGTGACAACAGTAATGCACAATTTGAGATCAAGGTGTAGATACATATGAAAGGTGGAACATTTAAAATTTCTCAATTTCAGAGAAGTTTAAGTATAGCTACATTGTGTATGATCCTCTGGGGAACAAATTCTGAACCCTGGATATTCATGTATTGTAATTGTTACAATATACATGTATCAACCCGGACTACTCAAATTCTAACACTTCACTACATTGAATCATTTCCGCTTCCTATCAAATTTGAGATGTAGAAATCTGAAGATTGACTGGGTCATTCGAGAAAAGCGTCGATATCACTGTTTTAGACTAAACATCTGGAAATCGCATACTTGTGTGTTTGAGAGCACCATGGTAATGATTGGGTGAGAATTTACAAAATGTCTGTCAAAATGTTTTCATAACCAACTTTCAGAAACATGTAATGTTTTCCCAACAT
>JAVTVY010045668.1:0-21262 GCA_036873755.1 Hanleya hanleyi | reverse complement strand
TCTGCTTTTCTGCAAAGAAAAGTGGGCAAAAACTATTTTATTTCACACCACATTAATATTTACTAATTTATCATGCGGTTTTTGCGGAGAAATTGCATAAATAAAAAAATCGGAAAATCCAACCGAAAAATCGACCAAGAAATGCCGTTTTTGAAAAAGACGTCACTGTGACGTCATCAAAGCGACCATCTTGGCCAGGATAGGTCCCAAAAAGCCCGGGCCAGATAGGGTTAATCCGTTAGCATTTGATATCTTGGGACATTAAATTCTTGATATTTGATATCTTGGAGATTTATCCTTTTTAAGGTGGAAATCATAGCTAAGGTGACAATTCAATTGTTCTCGGGCTGACATTTTGTAATTTGATACAATATCGTGAATGATGGGTATCGATTGTATGCAACATAGAATTTCTGTGGGCATTTTTACCCCAATCTTTATCTTCATTGGGGGGCTATGCAGTACAAAGAGGGAGTTCACTTTAGAATTTCATTCACCAGAACACTCAAAATGACAAAGGCCAGGCATTACACCTTCTTCTTGTTATTCCTTTGCATTATGTTGCAGTCTGCAAATATTCACAATCCATTCAATCTACATTTCCATGCACCAACAAGATTCACGAGCAATATATTTCCCAAATACACAGATTTCGAACAATATGGCCAACAGCGATTATTAATGCTGGAGACTGATGTTGAGAAAAATCCTGGTCCATTCTTCAAAAATTTGCATGGTCGACCATCTTATGTAATATCTCCCTAGTATAACCCGTGGCGTGTCCGACTCCTCCTCCTCCTCCTCCGCTCTACTCACTGCACAGCGGGTCGCATATGTGTGGCGCGAGATAGGGTGGGGCGAGAGACCTGGGGTTTTCGCTACCTGAGATTCCATGGACCAGGCTTGCACCATACAGTAGAAGGTCGACTGTGCATGCGCGATGAGTAGTAATATAGAAAGGGCACGCGATCTCCTTATCCCTATAGGTGTGGCGCGGGATAGGGTGGGGCGAGAGACCTGGGGTTTTCGCTACCTGAGATTCCATGGGCCAGGCTTGCACCCTACATTAGAATGGGTCGACTGCGCATGCGCGATGAGTAGTGCGCGATGAGTAGTATAGAAAGAACACGTGATCTCTCTATCCCTATAAACTAACCCATCGGGGTGGATGAACCCATGGGGGTGAATGAGCCATGGGGGTGAATGAACACTCGTTTATATAAATAGTGGACTATCACCAAGAAAGGGCTCTGTTCCCTGGTGAGTCAAGGTTGCGTCAATGTCTATGTAATTGTTTACTTTTCTGCTTGCAAGCATGAACATGTACTGAATCAGATGTATAATCGTGGACAACGCACAATTTACATAAAATTTTGTATCAAGGCGATGTTAAGCTATTTGGTAGCCTTCCTACCATATCTACATTGCTCACAGTCATGATGGAGACCATAAGAATGCGTTGTAATTAGCGATAAATACAGATCTATATACCCGCCCCGTCTGGTATCTCCAACTGAAGCACATTGTTATACATTGTTATACATGTATACCAATCCAGCACTGTATATGTGCAATTTGGCTCTTTTCGGAGAATTGGAGCGATATGCAAGAGTACAACAATAGTAAACGGAAGAACTTCTTGCTATGACTTACATATATCATTAATATAGCCACTTCATTAGCGACTGCCTCAGGACCCTTGGTCCTCTGGTTTTTATCTCTTTCATCACAACTCACTTAAGCTGGGGAAGCCACTATGGGTATGTGTACAATTCTCTTGCCCATATATCAGACGCATTGTTGACTGCTGTTATCCAATCTATTCCATTTGGTGTTGCGTCTATCTTCATATTTATCCACAGAATAAATATTGAACTATCAAACATCATGTGTAAGGCGCCAGGCTCAAGATTCATGAAATTTCCACGGCGTAGGTTCGAATCCCACTCCTGACACCCATCATTTTACTGGTGACAATATATTGTGGCCTGTGGATAAAACCATGTCTTTATTATTTCTAGCATCGTAACATTACGTACAGGTATTACAGAGCTGACCTAAACGATCAACATACAGATATGTAGAGTATTATGTGTGGCATGTTAGGGTATCCATCATTATATCGTATAATGGCATCGATGGCGTCGTTGGCGTCAATGTTTGGTCCGTAAAAACGTGACATTAGTCACCATCTGCACCGTCCATTTGGTGTTGGGGCGTTGTTGTCGG
The DNA here is from genome assembly GCA_036873755.1 of Hanleya hanleyi. Taxonomy (NCBI): domain Eukaryota; kingdom Metazoa; phylum Mollusca; class Polyplacophora; order Lepidopleurida; family Hanleyidae; genus Hanleya; species Hanleya hanleyi. Next base: position 19,033 of record JAVTVY010045668.1, on the reverse strand, counting down.
GTCCATTCCGAGGGACCCACGGTCTGAAGTTGCTTCAGGGCCGTAGGGACACACGATTGGTGATGGCGAAGGGCTGGTTGTACACGTGGTTTTTAGCACTGGAATAGAAATACCGGGGTTACTTCGTTCCCTTATGTCATAAGATGTACCCAAAGCGAAATTTACTTGGAAAATCATAGAAAAATCATAGCTCTCTAGATTTGTGTCTAATACCGCTTATACCAGTGCTAGGGGCCGTGTGGTCATGTCAGCCAAGTTGCCACATGAACAGGTACAATAAAAGCGTACCTGAGATACAACACATATCACGAATCGTTAGATTCTTGGTATGTGCTTTAAAATAGGTTAACCAGAAGACCATACTGTGAAGTTATGTGGCTCTGTCAGTATGTCCGCACCTCTTCTCACTTCCCTTATATGTGTTGTAATTTTTACCTGTATATGGCAAGATCCTGCTGGTGGACGTTTCGTCCCCGAGGCCCGCCCCCTGCACAGACCTGTTGGTCTTTTATATATGTTGGCATAGTGGGAAGTTGATGCTGGGTCGACATCGGGCCTTACAGACTAGTATTTTATGTTAAATGCCGTCATTTTCATCTGACGACGATACAGCTCACCAATCCCCAGTGTACGAGTTGTCACAGAGACAAAGCTCACCAATTACCAATATACGAGTTGTCAGAGCATTTTCATCATAGCTCTCTAGATTTGTATCTAATACCGCTTATGCCGGTGCAAGGAGCCGTGTGGTCATGTCATCCAAGATGCCACATGAACAGGTATAATAAAAGCGTACCTGAGATACAACACATATCACGAATCGTTAGATTCTTGGTATGTGCTTTAAAATAGGTTAGATATCGTTTACTGGATGGGCGTCTGGGAACATTTATGTGATGGTCTATGAAGTGCAAGTGACTCTCGAGGCCCTCATGCGTATGACTTGAGGCCGTATCGCCCTCCTCGACTGTGGATGACTGGCCAAGAATCAAACGTTGGGGCTGTCTAAAGTGACTGGGTATTTTGAAGAATTGACCACAATCGTTGAATTGTTCCATCGCTCCCTGGTGGAGTAACAATTCGTGGGGCCGTAAAGTATCCTCACGATTAAACGACCGTGAGCAGATTTTAATAGTATACCGTGCGCCGTTGTGGATGCAAGATTCGTGGAGTCATAAATTTTCCGAACGAGTGAATGGCTTCAGGCAGGTCGTACAAGAGAACATGTCGGTAACGAATCAGGATTTATGAAAACTACAGACCGCCACTTTTATAAATTCTCACCCAGAAACGAACTCTCCCACCAGTCAGCGCATCGCGGTCTTGTACAGTCTATGCTAGGGTGCGCACTTGAGACATGTGTACACCTATAAACTAGTCCATGGGGTGGGCATATGAACCTTGGAGTGTTCATAGAGAAGACTAAGTAACGTCGTAGTACAGGTATGTGTAGGCAATGTATGTACGGTTATAAGTGAGTAAACTTGGCATCTATAGGTAAAGCATTGCAGCTATTTTCGAAAGTCGTCACCGGAAGTGACGTTATCGCACGCCATGCGCCCGCCTAACGATGTCACCTATACCTGGTTCACCCTAGAGCCTAAAAGCTATAGGGTCCAGATGCCACCATCAGGCGGACTTACAGGCGTGCGATGATGTCAGTTCCGGTGATGGCGTCAATTCTGTGATGACGTCACTCCTATACCTCATTTAAACATAGCTGTAATACTTGACCTATGCCTAATTTTATGAACTTATAGCTGTACAACCATTACTTACACCTAGCTGTGGGAACCTAACACGCGCATAGCTGTACAGACATTATTCAAACATATCCGCAATACTTTACCTATGCCTAGTTGTACGAACTTTGGTCGCTTATAGGTGTACATACAATACCTACACATAGCTGTACTACTAATGATGATGTCACAGATGACGTCACTTAGTTTTCTCTGGGTACACTTCAAGGTTCACCTGTACGTCCATGGGTCATATCCCCACCCCATGGGCTATTGTATATGAGCTGATTGGTGGAGAGAACAACGTAGGAGAGTTTTGGCGGGATGCGAGTTATATAGGAATTTCCATCATTCCTGATACGCAGCCGACTTGTTCTCTTATACGACCTGCCTGAAGCCATTTACTCGTCCGGAAGATTTACGACGTCAAGAATCTTCTAGCGGCGCACGGTATGCTTGTAAAATCAGCTCACGGTCATTTAATCTGGAGGATACTTTATGGTGCCAGAATGGTTACTCCACCAGGGAGCGGCGTAACAATGTAGCGTTTGTGATAAATTCTTCAAACCGCCCAGTCACACAAAACAGCACAAACGATTGATGCATGGCCCGTCATCACGCCTTGGGCGACAGTTTCCCACTGAAGAGGAGCCCAGGGAGGTCAGTCCCACTGAAATCGCGCCCAGGGCGAATCATACAACTGGTGATGCAACCATGGACAGCCCATCTATACCACAGTCGAAGAGGGCCTGGATATCCAGCCGGACTCCGGCGATACGGTACTTAGTAACACGCCCGAGGGCCTTGAGAGTCACTAGTACTTTGTGAATCCCATAAATGCCCCCAGCGATCTCGTGTCTGACATCCATCCAGTAAGTGACATCTACCGACGATTCGACAATGTTTCCAGCTGCTAGACATTTACAATTTCCGACTAGTTGACCTCTCTATTCTTCGCAGCTAAGTGAAAGCCATCGTGAACGACCAAACTACGGCCTCCAGGTGAAATCTCGCCTTTTGGGTACATCTTATGCTATAATTGTACGGATGAACTCCGGTAATTCCATTCCAGTGCCAACAACCACGTGTACAACCTACCCTTCACCATCACCAATCGTGCGTCCCTAAGCGGCCCTGGAGCAACTGGGTTCCTTAGAATACTTGAATGCGTCATATTTACTCAAGAATCTACATGTATGCTAAATGTATACGAAAAAGGCAAAAACAGACATAAGTGTTGAGGCGTTTACTCCATCAGACGTCCTCGATGCTCACCCATTATCGCCAGGTGAGTTATTGCTTTGAGCTGATCTGTCATCACAGCCCCCGAGCTAGCGTATCTAATTCCGGTTAATCCGGTGCTAGGGTCCGTGTGGATATTTCATAGTCTTCACATGAACATCTGCAATAAAAGCACGACCGAGATACTAAGGCTACGACCGTGAATCCATCGTATTCTCGGGTCTGAATGTGAGGTGCCGAGGGAAGCTTTCCTGTGGAGTTATATGGTTGCTCTTTAGTCGCCAGACGTCGTCAGTTTTCCCCACCTCTTGCATATCGCTCCAATTTATTAATTCTTCATGATAGTTCCAAGTATTCAAATTGGTTAGGCCGAAGTAGATAATATACAGATTAGATTCTCCGCTGTTGTGGTGAGTTTGATAATTTTATACAATATCACCCTCTCAGTCCGGAATTCATCGACCGCCTTAAATTATTACACTGGCGATCCGAAGATTGCCGAATGATCCGGAAATTATCATCCCAGCGAAAATGTGTCGTCATTTGCAGATGATACGCTTATCATGTAAAAATGGTTTATTTTGAAGTTTGCGAGGAAACCATTAAAATGCTAGTCTCAGGGCAATAACCCACCATATCACCCTACACCAAGGACACTATGTCTATATATCACACTCATTCTGTTTACAGGTATACCGTTCGTCGATGAGGAGTCGATTTTGCTGTATTATACACAACCGAGAAATACATCAGACGATGTTCTGACCGCTTTTGTCTTTGAGGGAGATTTCACGTCGAACGGTGGAGCAGTTCCTAAACAGATGATATTGAAGATACGACCATCGTCGAGAAAGTCCATTTACAGCAGCAGCTGGGGGACGGGTTCTCTCTATAATTACTCATATTTCACTGACCATACTCAGCCCAGATCGACTTATTCCCAATATGGACATTATCCACGTAAGTTTTAATACGCCCGCCCAAAAGGCGGACGTATTATTTGATGGCGGCGTCCGTCCGTTCGTCCGTCCGTCTGTTCATATCTTGTCTATATCGGGGCCCGAGTGGTCTAAGGCGCTTCACTGGTCACCGCTAGTTTCACACCGCTGAACTGGCACGGGTTCGAGCCCAGCTGGTCCACGTGTGGACGTTTGTCAGTCACTTGCCGACGGGCGGTAGTTCTCTCCTGGTACTCCGGCTTCTTCCACTAACCAAACTGACTGTCAACATATGAGTGAAACAACCTTGAGTGTGACATTAAGCCAAGTCCCCCGGTCTATATCTTTGACAGTTTTCTATCAAGACTTCCAGTTTTTGTGAGTGGATACCTTAGGGACAGACGATGTGTCGCGTACCAAAATGGAGGTCAACGTTCACTGGCCTAAAGTGAGAAATTCGTTGAACCGTTCGTGTCCGGTATATCTCTGACAGTTCTGTATCCGCAGTTGCAATTTCTTTATCCCCCGCCGTGGATATTGAATTGCAGTGTGTGTGGGTGTATGTGTGCGTGTGTTGGTGTACTTACTTTGAGGTCAAAAGGCCAGACAAAGGCCAAGGTCACCTAAGCCAGAAAATGCGGAAAAGTAATGTGGATTACGATTAAATAGCAAGTATACCTCAAACTTATTGCAAGCATAGGTAATTGTTTTTTATTGATTATTACCTCTCGACCAAATTTGGCCAAAGAGTTATTGTCATTTGCATCGTCTTTCTGTCCATTCGTCTGTCCATATTACGTATGGACTATCTATCTCTTAAAGGACTAAACCAGGTTCTTCAGCAGCAATTGCACTTGGTGATTGATCAAAAGCCTATGGAAAATGACCGACCTTGACCTATTTAAAAGGTTAATGTTTGCAAAAAAAATTCATGATTATAGTTAGGTATCCAAATTCATATTGCACATTTGATTAAAGTCATTCGCTGTGTATTGTGATATATTTTGCAGAAATATATCCAGGCTTCCCAAGCTATTACATGTATGCATTTGGTGATTATTAAATTATAAGTACTAGTATTTTTTGTCTCATCTGACTAGGGGAAATCCGGAGACGGCTATCTGAGCTCACGGCTCTTGTTGTGTTTGGATACACTACGTGGAAAGCTCTTTGAGGCCCAAATATCAGAAAATTATTGAAAATTGCAGAATTTTTTATGAGTGAATTCAGCAAGGGGAAAAGATAGTTAGTTCAAGGCCAAAGGTCACTTTAACCCCAAAATAGGGAAATCAATAAAAATAACTTTTTTGTGTCAGCAGATACATTTGGGGGGCACGATGTGTCATATACCAAAATGTAGGTCAAGGTCAAATGTCAAGGTCACTGTTACCCCAGAATCATGAAATTGTTAAAATATCATGTTTTTTGTGTCCGTAGATCTATTGACGGGATATCATGTGTCCTGTACCAAAATATAGGTCACGGCCAAATGTCAAGGTCACTGTGACCTCATGGTGCTGATATGAACAATCACAATCAAAGCGTGACTGAGATACATCATTCTCTAGATGACGACTTTACAACGAATATTATGGATTAAAAATACTGATCAGCGATACGGATTTGATATTTTTGGAATATCATGATGTCTTGCCGGCATCATTGAAAACTGTTGACCCCTTCTCTCTTGCAGGAAACTAGCCTATGTTTATGTATATTATGATTGTCCTTTGAATTTGGTGCTAATACAGTTATATGAAATATGGAATGAGTCTTTGGATTATGGACGCGGATATTCTTCAATTGAAGACGGCTGAATTATGAATGACGTACCAGACGCTTGTAATCCCAAGCCAGGTAATCATTGAAAGTCACATTTTTGATATGCCCATCAAAGACGAGGTTTTATAATGCGGTGGTGAGATCTATCCATCCAGCCATAAGATATTTGTTGTCCGTGCGATATCTCCGGTTCCAAGGTATGGATTGGTACCAAACTTTGGGTATACCTTAGTAGTAGGGAAAGTGCACTTGTGGCTTTTTCGCCGCACTGCGCATGCACAGAAAAAAAATGTGGCGGTCATGTGGCGGTGTGCGCAGGAATGTTGTGCGCAGGTATGACGTCACTTTCGGTCTGGATGAATGGGGCGTGACCTTGGGGGCATATATTCCTCCGCGGCGATGCGGTCTGCCTCCGCGGACCGAAAGTAGACCCAAAACCGTGGGTTTTCGTGAGTGTTCGGCAATCTGTAGGAACCGCTAGTGGACCGATTGGGTCGAGTGAGGTATCAATATGAAGCAGTCGTGAGGGAGTATCCAACGGGCTGGGTGTGACGTGGAAGTGACGTCATTCTGCGCATGCGCAGTAGAGAAAGGGTGTGGAAATAGACGTTTTGGGGTCTAGGTGGGCTACTAGTGGACCGATTGGGTCGAGTGAGGTATCAATGTGAAGCAGTCGTGAGGAAGCATCCAACTGGCCTAGTGTATCGTTCGTATTCAACATTCTGCGCATGCGCAGACAGGGAATTGTGGGAAGAGGGTACGGAAATAGACGTTTTGGGGTCTAGATGGGCCACTAGTGGACCGATTGGATCGAGTGAGGTATCAGTGTGAAGCATTCGTGAGGGAGTATCTACCCGGACTAGTGTGTCGTTCGTGTTCAACATTCTGCGCAAGCCCAGACAAGGAATTGTGGGAAAAGGGTATGGAAATAGACGTTTTGGGGTCTAGGTAGGCCCCTGATGGTCTGATGGGGTCGAGTGAGGTATCAATGTGAAACATTCGTGAAGGAGCATCCGACTGGGTGGATGTGATGTAAAACTGACGTCATTATACCAGTATACCAAGCATATGGAAATAGACATTTTGACGCCGACATGCGTCACTGTTGGTCCGATGGAGTCGTATGAGGTCTTATTTTGAAGCTCTCGTGAAGCAGCATCCGACTGGACTAATGGTTCATCCGTGTTCAATAGTCTGCGCATGCGTAGGCTGGTCGTAGTATAGAAAGCAGGCATTTTGGGGGTGTGTTTGGGGTACTAAACCACTATGGGTCCATGGTTGGTGTTTGGTGGTGTGGGTTATGCGGAAGTGTGTGACGTCACTTCCGGTTCACTAAAACTACCTCCGAACACAGAAGAGTTCCAATTATACCTTAGACGTAGGGTCCGGATTTTCAACATCCGGGATTTCCCCGGCCCGGCCCGGCCCGGCCCGCCCCGGCCGCAGCGCGCGCGGGTTATCCGGCCGCACGCCTGCGCGGCATCAACGGAAGTGCGCGGGTGAATTTCGGGTCAAAAGGTCAAAGGTCGCATCCAGGTCAAAAGGTCTCCCTTTCGGCAATGTTCGGCAACAATGTTGCGGCATCGATATACAGAGCTTGAACACAAAAAGGGGATTCTAAATTAACCTGGGAAGGATGGGCAGTTCCATTTGGACCAATCAGCGGTCGAGAAAAAGAGCCAATGAGCGATCGATAAAAGAACCAATGGACAGGTACTAGAATTTCTCTCATGTGTGCGACTACATCCGGGTACTAGGATGCTTTCGCCTACGTCCGCGCCTACATCCGGGTTCTTGTACATCCGGGTAATGTTTTCTGGACTTTGGTGGGTTACATTTGGCCCCATCCTAGGCCACTGATTGGCTACTTTCTCCACGGCATTCAAAGCCAGTTCCACCGAATCCCCACATGTCTGTTATAGCCTTCATGCATTGTGTTCATATAGAAAACACACAAGACAGGTTTTTTTTTGGTGAGATCTCATTTTGTTTTTGTTTCCACAACCACGTGGAAACTGAAGCCCAGAACAGGGGGCTTGTACATTGAAATCGATAGAACTTCAGCCCAGAACAGGGTTTTTTTTGTGAAAGAACTTAAGCCCAGAACAGGGGGCTTTTCGTGAACGAACTTAAGCCCAGAACGAGGCTTGTACATTGAAATGATGGGCGGCCCAGTCATATAGGAGTACATCGCGGTCCTCGGCCTTGGGGTACTCGTCAAACATCTGCACGATGGTAGATAAGTTTCTTCCTCGGCATCGATGGTACAGGTAAAACAAGCAATATTGTCCGCACACGCTACTGGTCAGGCTTTGCAACGTTTGACTGTTCCAACACTACGTCTCTGTGCCTTGATCCATGAAGTCTGTTAAATCGGGATAGAGGGGTGGCAGACCGGACGGGTCAAAGTATTCGCCCTGCTGTTCTGTCAAGTACACGCCCACCAAATGTTAACCGGGCCGATCCATCCGGTCCGTGTTGAGAACGTAAGCAGCAGGATACATACGGTCTAATGGGAACACATCTCGGGCGAACATCCCTTGAAAGACCATACGTGTCTCTGGTCTGTATCCATGTTAGGTGGCAAAGTCACACAGGACGTTGCGCGCCTTGTCCACTTGAATGATGTTGTCAAACTCGGCGTAGCAGATCACATTGACGGTGCTCCGGAGGACTCGTGCAAAGTGGATTTCCAACCGTAAATTGCCTTGCTTGGCGAGGGCCAGCTGATGGTCGTTCACTAAGGTGGGGGTCAGATCGAAATAGAACAACGTGTATCCGTTCGCGTAGTCCTCCCTACTGATCATATTCCCTTCGTCCTGGTTGACTTGACCGATGGCTGTAATCAGGCTCTGATAGGCTCGAATGAAATTCGCGCCCAAAGTTCGGTGTTAAGGCCGTGGCTGGGACCTGTTGTCCGTCCACATGCAGGGCCACAAAATTGATGCTGAACTGTTTAAAGTCAAACGGGTTCTCTGGGTAGGCTCCGCTGAAAGTGAAATTTTCCACACAGGCCAGGATCAATCGCTTGAGTAGTTTCCCCAGGAACAGGTTTACTTTGTTGGTGCTCATATTTCCAGCCGACACAGAGAACACTTTGGTTTGCACACGCCAGAGAGGGTACTGGGCTGGTTTTGTTTCCAAGGCTTTGAGGTGTCCCAATTGAACGGCTGGATTCAGTTTCACTTTTCGGACATACAGCACTGCGTCTTGGATGACAATCTTATAGTCAGCAGCATGCCCCTCTACGTTAGTGGCCATCAAGGCGAAGGTCGGAGGCGCCCGTATCAGTCGGATTTTGATGGGGATCTTGTTCAAGAGGTACCGGTCTTGCATGAACATGTCTGCGTGCAGTCGACTCATGAGATCCACCGAGACGCCGTTTGCGATGAACGCCTTCCGTTTGTTATATCTCGCATTGTCGTTCTCTACGCCCATGTGCTCGACTGTGTCCTGGTAGAATAAAGCAGCTGACATTTTTTAGCCTCTCGTCTATACGACAACAGCGTCTCGATGTAGGCTCGATAGGGTTACGTGTTGGTCGAGTCACTGATGAGTTTGTCGCTGAGAAATATATCCACCTGTTGAAACATAGAGTGCAGCCAGAGATTCGACGGGCCCACCGTTGCTTGGTCGACGATTCTGGAGCCATCCCCATTGACGACCTTGGCTTTCACATACAAGTATGTATGGGCTAAATCCACATAGGCCGTATCCGCATTACTGATGGTGAACTCGATGGGCCCTGTTTCGTTGATGCTGGAGAGCGGGAGATGCTCCACCCATAATCCTTGTTCGACACTGGTCTGTGTGGGCGGGACTGTCCACAAATCAAATTCACTGTTGGTGGAGGGGCAGGACTCTGCGTGGATTAAGGACATGTTTAAGAAAAGATATCCTGGGTCTTCGATGTGCGTCGTCGCTGAGTCGGTCGTCGACTGGTGCGTGGTCTCGGGGGAGCAGGTCTTTTATTCCCTACGGTGCGTTGTGCTTTGGCCACCAAGACGCCTCCTGCTTCTTTGGCCCGCCGTTTCAAGGCCACCGGCCAGTTGCAGTCCACTGCGTACCGCTTGTTTGCCGATTGCTTTCACCCCACGCGTCACCAAGGGCAGGAACGTTTTGACGATGCTCCCGCGTATGTTTCCCAGCCCATGTCCTCGTTGCATGCGTGCACCACTAAAGACCGGAAGGCCACCTCCGGCCTGTTGGGCATAATAATCCATATAGCTGCGTGCATCGCACTCGTAGGGCACCGTCATTACACAAAGTGGGGAGCACGTGCTTGTCGAAAATGAAGTGTCAGCTCCATTTTTCCTCGTTCGAATGCCACCGGTCGTCCCGTGTCATCGCTTATATCTATCGTGATAGTGTTGATGTCGGTTTGTCGTACGGGTAAGTAGAGCATGTGGGTGAAACTGTGGGTAACTTGATCTCCATACGTCTTTTTAATGGGGACCACCCGTAACGGAGGTGTGTTGATATCGCCCACGATGTGGTTGTCGACCACGTCCGAGTAGACGTAGAATCCGTACATACCCGACTTCATATCCATCAGGATCTGGCCATGGTCCTCGGATGGACCGGTGTAGTTCGAGTGAGTGAGACCCAGTATGACTCAGTACGACGCTCACGTTGGCGGTGAGGATGATATGTGCCTTGCCGTTGTGTGTGTTGTAATCGAAGTCCACGTGATTCTTGAAGGGAAAGGTTTTGATGGGTTTTGAAACATTCGTGACCTCCCGTAGAGCCTTATAATGCAGCAGTCTTGTCAGCCCCTGCATGAACACCTTGGGAGTATCGTATTGGCCTTCGGGGAGGGTGGGCAGGGTGTCTTTGCCTTCGTAGGTCACCTCGTACCATACTTCACTGGCTCGCACGTTGTACCACGAGTAACGGTATTGGATATCCACGAGGCCACATTCCCATCGTCCAGGTAAATGCAACGGTTGCGGTAACTGGGTCACGTATTTGGCCAAGATGTTGTCAGGAAACACATCCAGCGAACTGTTACTGGGTAGGGTGAGGTAAAACATGACGACTGAGCTGTGCTGCTGCTGCTGTTGGTTTTAATAGGTGTTCCAGGCCTTGGGCGCTTGTGTCCGGCGTCGTGTTCGTCGCGGTGATTTGCTATGTGTCACGGCTCTGGAGATGTGGGGTGTCTTGATCAAGGGTGGCTTTTTAAAGGCGTGAAAAGAAGGTGCCCGTCGTGGTGGTGTTTTGGGGGGTGAATCCGGTTCCCACTCGGCTTCCCAAGAAGGTAGTGGGCCACTCGGCGATTGTTGGGTCCGCTGCATCCAGGCCCAGCGCTGGGGGTTTCCCACCAATTCCTGTCGTACATGCATGTCTTGCAACCCTTGAACGAAGACCTCCCATCCTCGAGGATCCGTGTACGACCTGCGTTGACGCATCAGGTCATTCACTAAATCCATCATGTGGGTACCGGGGACCACCTAATTCTGTACCAGTAGTTCGCCTTTATCATTCCAAGTCATGTTAGAATTCTGTTTCATCCGTTGTAATACCAGACCAGCTTGTTTCTTGAACGATGCAGGTACACTCTTCAGGACTTCGTCTTCCACCCACTGTGGGGCTGAGGGTTGTACCCCTGGTAATGGCGGCTGTTTGAGCGGTGCTGAGGTCGGCGGTGTGTCGCGTGTTGGTGGTGGTGCTGGGGTAGAGAGGGTTTTGTATTGGTCCATGAACGTCATGTACCGTGGAAGCGTCTCATTGTACCGTTGTACTTTCTCACTGTCGCTTAACCCCGGTCTTTGTAAGATCTGTTGCATCTCTTCATCGAGGGTGTTTATGGTCTTCACCGTAGGTGGGACAGGGTAGGGCGATTGGAGGTTTTGAAGGAGCCGTGGTTCGACGAGGACCATTTTTTTCGTGTGGTTCATTGTCGGCCGAAGAGTCCACCCAATACTGGACCCAACACGGAAGCGGCCAACGGTGCTAAGATGGCCCCGAGAAAGCCGCCTTTCTGTAACACCTATGTATTTTGTGTTTGAGAGACTCGCTTCTGGACTAGGGTTCGGAGACCTGTCTTATGCTTGGTCAACTTGGTCTTGTGAGACGGAGTACGTGGTACGTTGCCTTTTAACAGGTTGTACCCGATCTCGCACAGACAGCGTAGAAGGTCAGGGTCCGCACCGCGTACAATGGCTCGGATCAACTCGGGTGGGGCCGTCTTCAATACACGGAGCGTCGGAGCGTGCTTCCGTACTCGCGCAGACATCATGTACAACTAATGCCAGAACCCACAACTCTGCTCTTTTTATCTACTTCAGAGAACCGAGACAAAGTTATCCATGCTGTGGTATTAATTCTTTTTATTATCCCCACCATCAAACACACACACCCCAACTGGGGGAGCCACTGTGGATGTGTTTACATTATTTTTGCATGTACACGTGGTGGGTCTCTCCGGGAAAGATGCCGGTCCGTAGTCGAAGGTGGTCAGGGGTGGCTTGCTTGAGGTCGAAGAGCATACACCCGTGCCGAGGGGTTGTGGGATCTTTAAAGGCTTCCAACGCAAACGGCGTGCGGCCGGGATACATCTGTCTCGCCAGGTGCAACAGTTGAGTGGTATCTCTGGGGTTTTTGAAGACCACCAGGTAGTGGGTATTTAAGCTGATGTTCCGATGTTCTTTGATTTTAGTGAACAGATTCTGCGCAATGTAGATGATGCTGAGCCGTCGATGGTGGCTGGCTTTGGTAAAGAGTTTTTTTTTTTTTTTTTTTTTTTTTTGGTAAAGAGTTGGGTGACCCGGGCATCCGTCTCCGCCATGAGATCGTCCAGAACCACCAAGGTGTCCGGTTCCAAATCGGCCAGTTTGGGTAGGCCTTCCACGAGCGTGATGTGGGGCATTGCCGCATACGCTGCCTGCCATTCTCTGTAACACCACACGACTCGGGCAATGGGTGGGGTGATCATGCTATCGGCGTGTTGAAGGAGCTTCCTGACGAAATGCGTTTTGCCGGAGCCCTTCGGTCCTGCGTTGACGCAAGTGAAGGGATGTTGCCACCGAGGGTCGATGGTTCGAGGTGTATCTGCTGTCGTGGTAACCCGCTCTTGTAAATTTGGTACGAGTGAACTGGAGTGGTGGTGGGTACAACGTTGGCCGTCGTTGTCTGTTCACTGTGAGGGATGAAATCCGGTGGGTTTTCAGACGTAGTGAGCGTACTTGGTGTAGGTGTGGACTGTATACTTAGTGTGGAGCTCGATGTGGCTTGTACACGGAGTGTGGTTGTGGTGAAGACTGGGCTCGTTTCGAGCATGGGATTGACTGGTGTAGAGAAGGTCTGTTTGACTGCCACTCACAGCTGGAGTTCTAAGTTGGTTAAGTAGAGTGCTGACATAGGCTACGTCGTAAAACACACCTCCGTACAACACACTCAGCAGGGTTAGCAATATCACCACAAAACCCACTTGCGCTTTGCGCGTTTTGGGAGACGCTGTGTTCGGAGGCAGCTGCTGTTTGTCCATAGCACCGTGGTCGAACATGGAATGAAGGATGACGGCCGTGGTGTATGGTTTTATAGTCGTTTCACCTGGTTGGCCGCGACCCAGGAATTGAAGGAACTGGGCCAGCCTTGCCATTTGACGAAATGAAACAGTTTGCCACGTCGACGTTCCGTTTCAAAATCTGCTCCACCGTGTAGTAGTCTTGCTTTGTTTTTACGACAGGCTGTAATTCCGTCTCATAAAACGTCCCTAGCAACGGTTTCCCTTGAAGATCTTCCAGTTCATAGACTCGCTGCTGTCGGGGTAGGCGCCGTTTAATCAGGAAGTGCTCATCGCTCCAGTTGGGCAAGTAACTTTTCTCGAACTTGCCCTTGATTTTACTGATCCGTACAGGGTCCCCGACCTTGAACACCTCCTTCGGCGTTCGCTGTGATTGCCTGGGGTACAAGACACGCCGGACTTGGGCTTCATTGCGTTGGGTGACGGTAATGGGGGCTCTCTCTTTACTCCGGTGATAGGCTCGATTGTAACCACTCGCAAGTTTCGGGAGAACATCGATGTACCGCCTTGTATTCTTATGGTGAAATATTTATACATGCGGCCTTTGAATGTCCTGTTGAACCTTTCCACCACGGAAGCCTTGGTCTCGTTGTACGTATGGAAGAAAAACACCTTCTGGGCTTTCAGAAACTGTTGGATCGGTCTGTTGAGGAATTCCGTGCCTTCGTCGGTTTGCAAAAACATGGGTTTGCGCCCGGTCTTGAAGATGTCCTTGAACGCCGCTATGAGATTCGCACCCGTTTTCGTCCGGATGGGTACCACCCACGTATACAGGCTATCGATTCACGTCAAGATATACCGATTCCCATCGTTGTGTTTGGCAAAGGCGCTCATATCGACCAAATCCACTTGCCACTGGTCATCTAGGCCTCCCACGATGACCCGGTTCCGTAGAAAATGGCGACGGGCAGCTCGATTTAAGATATATGTGTCTTGTTTTCTCAACAAATCTCGGACTTGGGCACGTTGTATCCCCTGGGGTTTGGCCGCTCGATAGAGAGCCGACAATGCACTATAGGCCGCCGGTCACAGCTATTCATGGTGACAAATGATGATGGATCCTGGCTCTATCGTTTATTTATAACGGGTATATCTTGGGCCGGAGTTTCTTTCTGATTTTCTTCGTTGGCTTCTGCCAGAACATTGTCCATGGTAAATGACCAGTCCAACTCGGCTGATGACCGCTTGTTAAGCATTTGATCCGCATCTGCCGCGGCATCTTCCAATGACGACCATAGAATAGGGTGGAGGGTAAAATGCACTGTACCCCCATCTAGCCCAGCCAATTGAGCAACGAAAGGGCCGCGTCGGATGTACACATCGTGACACAAGTGTACGAGGTCTCCGTCCAGTTCACCAGACAACACCCGTTTGAATTTGGTCCAGCCCTCCTGGGACAGACGAATGTGAGCCGGGCACGGTTGTGTAGGGTCCGCATTACAGATGTCTCCCACCATCTCCATTCCATGATATCGACCTTATCCGCATAGACGTGCAGGAAGACCTCGGGGGTCGAACTGAGAAACGCCCGTATTATATGCTCCGTCATGGTCAGTACGTGAATGGTACAAGATTTGACTGGGATCCAGAGGGACGTGTTTTATAGACCATGTCACACATGCGCACCTAGACGTAGCTCTACGGGTGTAGTCCGTGATACGTACTATTCTGATTGGTTAGTCCAAAAAAGAGAGCAACAACAACAAAGATTACAGGTGAATCCTTTTATTAGCCCCTCCATCACAGCACATCCACGCTGGAGGAACCAGTAGGAAACATGATAGGAATGCATGTACTGACCTGTCGGTGGGGGTTTTCCCGCCAGAATTTCGCTGACCTCTGCGCCTGCATCCGGGTATGTATGAGGGTCTGTGTGAATGGGGTGTGACCTGGGAACAAGGTAGGAATGCATGTACTGACCTGTCTGTGGGTTTTTGTTCTATGTATGAGGGTCTGGGTGAATGGGGCGTGACCTGGGAACATGATAGGAATGCATGTACTGACCTGTCTGTGGGGTTTTCCCCGCCAGAATTTCGCTGACGTCCGCGCCTGCATCCGGGTACTTCTATGCAGGTGTATAAAAGTGTATTTTAGGGGATTGCTGCATTCATTGGCCTGCTTCACCTGACCAGTCTGAGCCTGCCTGACCAGCCTGAGCCCATCTGACGAGAGGAGTTACTTGCCTTACCAGTGGAGCCAACAGTCATGGAACCATCCCAACGAGCTAAGCTTCTGCAGCACCGTATCCATATCGTTGATGAGATGCAGCATGTGGCCGATATATGTGATCTGCCCATGGTGGAAAACATAATCACTAAACACATGGGGGTAGATATCGTGGCGGAGAAGACCTATATGGCACGAAACAGCACCAAGGTGTTCACTTGCACAACTTGCCAGAAGCAGTTTACTCGCCCAGAAGATTTGCGACGGCACGAGTCCTCCATCCACAACGGCGCACGGTATACTTGTATAACCTGCGCACGGTCATTTAATCGGGAGGATCCTTTACTGCGCCACGAACGCTCAGTTCACGAGGGCGCGACGGAACAATGTAATGAATGTGGTCAACTCTTCAAACGACCCAGTCAGTTAAGACGGCATCAGCGTTTGATTCATGCCTCGTCTCTACGGTTTGGGCGACAACTTCCCACTAAAGTGGCACCCAGGAGGTTCAGACCCAGTGAAGATGAGCCCGGGGAGACGAATGCCACTGGTGATGCGATCACAGAGAGCCCGCCTGTACCCACAGTTCAGAAGAGCCTAGATATCCAGCCAGTGCCTAGCATTATTGTTGCTAGTCACACGCCTGACGACAGCGAACATTTTCTGGAAGATGCAGTGGAAGTTCCTAGCGATCTGTTACAGGAAGCCCATCCAGTGAGTTGCATCTATCGGCGCCAATGGCCCATAATACGGCACGTTTTCCACCGTGATCGCCCTATTCCCGATATCTACAACTTCCCACTGACCGACATCACCCGTCTAAGCAGCTACGTGGAAGCCATTTTCAAAGACCAAGCTACTGTCTTCAAATTGAATGTCGCTTTCGGGTACATCTTACGTCACAAAGAGACGGACTAGTTACGGTATTATTATGCCAGGAATAACAGCCATGTGTTTGGACAACCGTTCACCATCATTAACCGGGCGTCGCTAGAGACGATGCTGGAGAAACTGGACACCGTGGATCCCTTGAGATGGGCACATCGTCAACGCCTCAACACACAATGGGTCGTAGACAGGGTCAGCAATGCTACGTTCTTCGTTACCAAGCTGACCGACCACCCCCATCGGCTGAATGCGTCACCCTTGCACTGATGAATAGCATAACATGCCGTATATACTCTCTATGTCTACATGCTGATCGTTGACTTGAGCTCAGTAAACATTAAATGTGACGGTGCGTTAAATAATAAAACATGATGTTTGATATTTCAATTTGTTTTGCTGTAAACATACTAAACATACCCAGGGCGGCTCCTCCAGTCTGGGTATGATGTAACATTGGGGATAATAAACTGTATAAACCTTGCTGAACTTGTTATTCACGACAACCGTTTTCCGCTATACTTGGATGAAATATATACCCCGATGTGATATAGTGCCCTTGCACACTTCCGAAACTTCCCTTTAATCCCCGCGCGCACGCGCGTGCGGTCGGATAACCCGCGCCCGCGCGCTGCGGCCCGGCCGGGCTGGGAAAAGCCGGATGGGAAATCCGGATCCTACGTCTAAGGCAAAATTCGAACTCTTCTGGTTTCGGAGGTAGTTTTGGTGAAACCGGAAGTGACGGCTGTGCGAACAACCCACACCACCAAACCACAACCATGGACCCATATGGGGTTTAGTACCCCGAACACACCCACACGCATCCCCAAAATGCCTGCTTTCTATACTACGACCAGTCTGCGCATGCGCACACGAATGCTCCCTCACGAGAGCTTCAAAATAAGACCTCAGACGACTCCATCGGACCAATAGTGACCCATGTCGGCGCCAAAATGTCTATTTCCATAGTCTTGGTATACTGCGCATGCGCAGAATGACGTCAGTTTACGTCACAGCCATCCAGTCGGATGCTCCTTCACGAATGCTTCACATTGATACCTCACTCGACCATCAGACCATTAGGGGCCTACCTAGACCCCAAAACGTCTATTTCCATACCCTTTTCCCAAAAGTCCCTGTCTACGCATGCGCAGAATGTTGAACACGAACGACACACTAGTCCAGGTGGATACTCCCTCACGAGAGCTTCAAAATAAGACCTCAAACGACACCCAAGGATCATTAGGGGCTCATCTAGACCCCAAAACGTCTATTTTCATACCCTTTTCCCACAATTCCCTGTCTGCGCATGCGCAGAATGTTGAAGACGGCCGAGGCACTAGTCCAGGTGGATGCTCCCTCACGATTGCTTCACAAGGATACCTCACTCGATCCAATCGGCCCACTAGTGGCCCACCTAGACCAAAAAACGTCTATTTCCGTACCCTTTTTCCATAATTCCCTGTCTGCGCATGCACAGAATGTTGAACACGAACGATACGCTAGCCCAGGTGGATGCTTCCTCACGACTGCTTCACATTGATACCTCACTCGACCCAATCGGTCCACTAGTAGCCCACCTAAACTCCAAAACGTCTATTTCCACACCCTTTCTTTACTGCGCATGCGCAGAATGACGTCACTTCCACGTCACACCCAGCCCGTTGGATACTCCCTCAGGACTGCTTCATATTGATGCCTCACTCGACCCAATCGGGCCACTAGCGGTCCCTACAGATTGCCGAACACTCTCACGAAAACCCACGGTTTTGGGACTACTTTCGGTCCGCGGAGGCAGACCGCATCACCGCCAGATCACATCACCGCGGAGGAATACATGCCCCCAAGGTCACGCCCCATTCACCCAGACCGGAAGTGACGTCATACCTGCGCACAACACTCCTGCGCACACCGCCAGATGACCGCCACATTTTTTTCTGCGCATGCGCAGTGACGCGAAAAAGCCTTTAAATGCACTAACCCTGCAACTTACCTTACTCGCGGGGCAAAGAGGATGAGCTCTATTCATGTTGAGGTCAATAGTTCAAAGATCAAGGTCACAGTACCACAAAACTCATTCCAGCTCAACTGATTATATTGTTAGATTGGACTATTCAGAGTTGTCTCCCTAAATATATATGACATTTGACCTGTGGAGTTGTCTCCCCTGCTGATACATGTATGAAACAGCTACATTCAGTGAATGTGTTGTGAAATAACAGCTACATTCAGTGAATGTGTTGTGAAATAAACCAGGCATTTACTAATTTATCTGCGAGTGGTGTCATTTATGAGTTTTATTTATGTTTATTAACACAAGGAGAAAGGTTTTCTTCATCAGTTTCTTTGGATTTTTCTTCGTATTGCCAAGGAATCTATTTAAAGAAAAAGTTGTAGATTTCATTGTGGGATATGTGAGAGCCCGGATCTTGTGTCAGGGGCACCTAATTACCAAGTGTTAGGACCGTTTTAGTTCATCATTGAATATTAAATGTCATACGTATTACATTCTCGTAAGCACAAAATGTTAGACCTTTCTCTGGATTGATAGCTACCAATTAAAACCAAGGGCATTAAACAACCTTGAAATTTGGACAAGTGTAATTCCAGATGTACGGGCGTATATCGAAACCCCTTCGGCTCTTGTTAGATATCAATGCGAATTTCGTTTTCTCTATTGTCCGAAACTGGTTATGAACCGGTCAGGATTAGCTAGGTTGGGCGGGGTGAAGCGGCGATGATGGGTGGGAGGG
>JAVTVY010045667.1:0-20498 GCA_036873755.1 Hanleya hanleyi | reverse complement strand
GCAATGCTACACACACGGCATTACTGGGAGACGCACCGGGATTTGTGTCTGCAGCAATACAATGCTACACACACGGCATTACTGGGAGACGCACCGAGATTCGTCTCTGCAGCAATACAGTGCTAAACACACGGCAATACTGGAAGACGCACCGGGATTTGTGTCTGCAGCAATACAATGCTCCACACACGGCATTCCTGGGAGGCGCGCCGAGATTTGTGTCTGCAGCAACACAATCCTCAACACACGGCATTACTGGGAGACGCACCGAGATTTCTGTCTGCAGCTATATACTGCCCGACATACGGCATTACTGGGAGACGCACCAAGATTGGTATCTGCAGCAATACAATGCTCCACACACGGCATTACTGGGAGACGCACCGAGATTCGTCTCTGCAGCAACACAATGCTCAACACACGGCATTACTGGGAGACGCACCGAGATTCGTCTCTGCAGCAATACAATGCTAAACACACGGCATTACTGGGAGACGCACCGGGATTTATGTCTGCAGCAATACAATGCTGCACATATGGTATTACTGGGAGACGCATCGACATTTCTGCTTGCAGCCATATAGTGCCTCACAGACAGCATTACTGGGAGACGCACCGAGATTGCTGCCTGCAGCCATATAGTGCCCCACAGACGGGATTACTGCGAGACGCACCGAGATTTTTCTCTGCAGCAATACACTGCCCAACACACGGCATTACTGGGAGACGCACCGAGATTCGTCTCTGCAGCAATACAATGCTAAACACCCTGCATTACTGGGAGACGCACCGGGATTTGTGTCTGCAGCAATACAATGCTCAACATACGGCATTACTGGGAGACGCACCGAGATTTCTGTCTGCAGCAACACAATTCTCAACACACGGCATTACTGGGAGACGCACCGAGATTTCTGCCTGCAGCCATATAGTGCCCCACTGACGGCATTACTGCGAGACGCACCGAGATTTTTCTCTGCAGCAACACAATGCCCAACACACGGCATTACTGGGAGACGCACCGAGATTTGTCTCTGCAGCAATACAATGCTACACACACGGCATTACTGGGAGACGCACCGAGATTCGTCCCTGCAGCAATACAATGCCCAACACACGGCATTACTGGGAGACGCACCGATATTTTTCTCTGCAGCAATACAATGCTACACACACGGCATTACTGGGAGACGCACCGAGATTCGTCTCTGCAGCAATACAATGCTAAACACACGGCATTACTGGGAGACGCACCGGGATTTGTGTCTGCAGCAATACAATGCTCCACACACGGCATTACTGGGAGACGCACCGAGATTTGTGTCTGCAGCAACACAATGCTCAACACACGGCATTACTGGGAGACGCACCGAGATTTGTGCCTGCAGCCATATAGTGCCCCACAGACGGCATTACTGCGAGACGCACCGAGATTTTTCTCTGCAGCAATACAATGCCCAACACACGGCATTACTGGGAGACGCACCGAGATTTGTGTCTGCAGGAACACAATGCTCAACACACGGCATTACTGGGAGACGCACCGAGATTCGTATCTGCAGCAATACAATGCTAAACACACGGCATTACTGGGAGACGCACCGGGATTTGTGTCCACAGTAATACAATGCTCCACATATGGCATTACTGGGAGACGCACCGACATTTCTGCCTGCAGCCATATAGTGCCTCACAGACGGCATTACTGGGAGACGCACCGAGATTTGTGTCTGCAGCAACACAATGCTCAACACACGGCATTACTGGGAGACGCACCGAGATTGGTCTCTGCAGCAATACAATGCTAAACACACGGCATTACTGGGAGACGCACCGGGATTTGTGTCTGCAGCAATACAATGCTCCACATATGGCATTACTGGGAGACGCACCGACATTTCTGCCTGCAGCCATATAGTGCCTCACAGACGGCATTACTGGGAGACGCACCGAGATTTCTGCCTGCAGCCATATAGTGCCCCACAGACGGGATTACTGCGAGACGAACCGAGATTTTTCTCTGCAGCAATACAATGCCCAACACACGGCATTACTGGGAGACGCACCGATATTTGTCTCTGCAGCAATACAATGCTACACACACGGCATTACTGGGAGACGCACCGGGATTTGTGTCTGCAGCAATACAATGCTAAACATACGGCATTACTGGGAGACGCACCGAGATTTCTGTCTGCAGCTATATACTGCCCGACATACGGCATTACTGGGAGACGCACCAAGATTGGTATCTGCAGCAATACAATGCTCCACACACGGCATTACTGGGAGACGCACCGAGATTTGTGTCTGCAGCAACACAATCCTCAACACACGGCATTACTGTGAGACGCACCGAGATTTCTGCCTGCAGCCATATAGTGCCCCACAGACGGCATTACTGCGAGACGCACCGAGATTTTTCTCTGCAGCAATACAATGCCCAACACACGGCATTACTGGGAGACGCACCCAGATTTGTGTCTGCAGCAACACAATGCTCAACACACGGCATTACTGGGAGACGCACCGAGATTCGTCTCTGCAGCAATACAATGCTAAACACACGGCATTACTGGGAGACGCACCGGGATTTGTGTCTGCAGCAATACAATGCTCCACATATGGCATTACTGGGAGACGCACCGACATTTCTGCCTGCAGCCATATAGTGCCTCACAGATGGCATTACTGGGAGACGCACCGAGATTTGTGTCTGCAGCAACACAATGCTCAACACACGGCATTACTGGGAGACGCACCGGGATTTGTGTCTGCAGCAATACAATGCTCAACATACGGCATTACTGGGAGACGCACCGAGATTTCTGTCTGCAGCTATATACTGCCCGACATACGGCATTACTGGGAGACGCACCGAGATTCGTGTCTGCAGCAATACAATGCTAAACACACGGCATTACTGGGAGACGCACCGGGATTTGTGTGTGCAGCAATACAATTCTCCACGCACGGCATTACTGGGAGACGCACCGAGATTTTTCTCTGCAGCAACACAATGCCCAACACACGGCATTACTGGGAGACGCACCGAGATTGGTCTCTGCAGCAATACAATGCTACACACACGGCATTACTGGGAGACGCACCGAGATTCGTCTCTGCAGCAATACAATGCTAAACACACGGCATTACTGGGAGACGCACCGAGATTTTTCTCTGCAGCAACACAATGCCCAACACACATCATTACTGGGAGACGCACCGAGATTGGTCTCTGCAGCAATACAATGCTAAACACACGACATTACTGGGAGACGCACCGGGATTTGTGTCTGCAGCAATACAATGCTCCACACACGGCATTACCGGGAGACGCACCGAGATTTTTCTCTGCAGCAATACAATGCCCAACACACGGCATTACTGGGAGACGCACCGAGATTGGTCTCTGCAGCAATACAATGCTACACACACGGCATTACTGGGAGACGCACCGAGATTCGTCTCTGCAGCAATACAATGCTAAACACACGGCATTACTGGGAGGCGCACCGAGATTTGTGACTGCAGCAATACAATGCTCCATACACGGCATTACTGGGAGACGCACCGAGATTTGTGTGTGCAGCAATACAATGATAAATTATTGGGAAAATAATTCGCGCTAAATACATGTATTGTGTGCCATTGATGTGTTACTGGAAAGTACAATAAGCAAATAGAAAAACAACAACAGCACGCTAACTTATGGCATTTGGAAAAAATGATTCTATTTTATGTTACAGCTGTGTAAATATTATGGTCGCAGTTTGAACAGGCGGAAAGTACTGTGCAGAGTTGTGTCCCTTGATTACTGGGAGGCGCACTCCTGGGAGACGCACCGCTACTGCCAGACGCATCGCCTGCAAGCTGCAGTCATCCCTTATTCCAAACGAGAGACGCGTCCAACTGGAATGCTACGCAAACGGCATTGCTGTGGGTGCGGAACAGTGGAAACGATAAACTTGGAAAATCTCTGACATTGCTTCAAAAAGCACTTGTACTACTCTTCGTCTTCGTGGATATATAAATAACGTCATTGTATATCATAGTGTTCCTTTTTTTTTTTACTTGTATGTACTCGTTAACGTTTATGAATTCCCTAGCTCCGAGCTCAAAGAGCTCGTAGCTCCGAGCTCCTCCCGACCTCCGGGCTCCTAAACTAGAGCTTCGAGCTCTTCCTTCTCAGAGCTCAGCTTGATCGCTTCAGCGATTTCAGAGGAGAAGGTTTTCGCATCAACCCAAGATGACCACCTGGGCTTTCGACCAATCGGCTTCTTCTGACGATATGCATTGCATCTCATCACTCAGTCAGTGAGACAATGGAAAAGGAAAACAGCTCTCGTCTGCAAATTATTCGCTAGGCCAACAGCAGACTTACATTCAATGGAGAATAGCGGGAAATAAAGATTCGAACAAATCTGCCAGAAGCGTGACTGAGTGATCTTCATCTTCTAGAGAAGTCATCGCATCAATTTAAAAGTCTGTAGACTTCACGGTTTCAGAGTTATAACCCCTACAAAATGTGTACATTTTTTCAAGTTGGCGGCCAAACCACTTTACTTAAAAAACCTGTTTTCCCTATAATCGTGATCGCCTTCTCCTATATCGTATACTTAGTTACTGTTCCAGTCCAAATCTGTTACTTGGAAAATCGCTGAATTATTTTATTGGTCCCTGACAGCCATTTTCAATTCAAGGGCCAAGTGGTCTTTAAGATTTAGCCATGCCTTGGGTCAAGGATTATGTTTGCCAAGTTTCAGAGTAAACGATCGAGCTTGGTTTGTTTTTTTGAATTGGGTCAATTCAATATGGCTGCCAAGCCAGTCAGTATCAATTAGTAATATGCACTAAATCATAACATGCCCGTGAAGTCTGTAAAGGTTGACCATCATCGGTATATTAGTTTCGGCGATCTAGGGCGCGAAATTCTCTGGATAACGATAATAGTAAGTCTTCCGATTGACACCTGAATAATACCAATAACAGAATGTTTGCCAGCCATTCGGTTGGAACCCTAAAATGAGTGGGTTACTCACCAAATCTTCTTGCGTCTGTTCCGTTATTCTGTGATCTCGATGATCTGAGATGCTATTATTATAATTCAGGTATCCAAGACTCGTGATGCTTTTTTTTTGTTTTTATTTTTTTGTAATTTTTTTTTCTTCCAACTGTTCAATTCACCTTTCGCTCGTCACTGTTCTCTTCCGTCTAGTAGTGTTACATTCTTTGACAAACAGATATTTATGTACAGCAATATGTGCGCTAACAATAAGCACAACGACTACGAACCGTATTCATTTAACGTCTGTAAGCCATTATTAAACAATCTCGAGAAACAATACATTTTGCAGAAGAAAAAAATATTTACCGGAGAAAACAATATACAATTTAGGAACGAGATACAGGGCATTTAATGAGATTTTTTTCTCCTTATTAAGTGGCCAGTCCTATGCGCGCCCAACTACTACTATCATGCTACCATTACTATATATTTTAGAAAAAGGTATTCATTTCTGTTAATTATCACTCATTCCTGGTCTTGAGACAAAAGCGCGGCTGAGATACTAAGGCTACGTCCGAGAAACCACCGTATTCCCGGGTCTGAATGTTAGGTGCCGAGTGATGCTTTCCTGTAGAGTCATATGGTTGCTTTTTAGTCGCCAGACGTCGTCAATTTTTCCCACCTCTTGCATATCGCTCCAATTTATCACCCGTATATGGCAGGATTCTGCTGGTTGACTGTTACTCACCGAGGCGATATGTAGGTTTATAGTTTTGGTGGGAAATATAAGCCGTACGACGTCGGGCATTGCAGGTTAGTTTCTCTGGGTATTCTTGCATTTACCAGGTTACCTCATGTTAAGGCGTTTACTCCATCAGACGTCCACGATTCTCATGCATTAACATCAGATGAGTTGTTTGAGCTGATCTGTCATCACAGCTCCCGAGCAAGCGTGTCCAATTCCGCTTAAGCCGGGGCTAGGAGCCGTGTGGATACTTCATAACCTCCCCATGAACAGCTGCAATAAAAGCGCAGCTGAGATACTAAGGCTCGTCCGAGAATCCACCGTATTCTCGGGTCTGAATGTTAGCTGCCGAGGGATGCCCATGTCACAGGCCCGCAAAACAAGAGATTTGGGGGGTGGTGGTGGTATTAGGGTGAAGTGTCGAAGTATGGGGTCTCTATATATAACCCCATGCTTTATATAAATAAACATAAAGGTGTGAAACGGACTTCGGGTGAATCGAGAAATAAACGGTTTACCGCCAAACAAAATACATCAGCATATTCTACAAGTATCTCTTTATATACTCCCGTCGTCAAATTAGTAAATTTGTGCAATTTTTTACCTTTGCCGAGCGATTCAAAATCCAACGTAACTGTCCGTCCATCTAGGAACATTTAGATTATGGCGGGCTTCGTTCTCAATTCTGATTGGTCAGTCGCGACAGCTGATCAGTGCGTGACCTCTCTTGCCGAAGGCGTGTCGCTACTCACCAATCAGAATTGAGAACGAAGCCCGCCATAATCTAACTGTTCCTAGATGGACGGACAGTTACGTTGGATTTTGAATCATCCAGCAAAGGTAAAAAATTGAACAAATTTACTAATTTGACGACGGAAATATATGAAGTGATACTTGTAGAATATGCTGATGTATTTTGTTTGGCGCTAAACCGTTTATTTCTCGATTCACCCAAAGTCCGTTTCACACCTTTATGTTTATTTATATAAAGCATGGGGTTATATATAGAGACCCCATATTTCGACACTTCACCCTAATACCACACCCTCCTCCCCCCCCCCCAAATCTCTTGTTTTGCGGGCCTGTGCTCCATGTTGAGACGTTTACTCCATCAAACGTCCACAATGCTCATCCATTAACATCAGATGAGTTGTTGGAGCTGATCAGTCATCACAGCTCCGGAGCTAGCGTATCTAATTCCGCTTAAGCCGGTGATAGGGGCCGTTTGGATACTTCATAGTCTCCACATGGACAGCTGCAATAAAAGCGCGGCTGAGATACTCAGGCTACGTCCGAGAATCCACCGTATTCTCGGGCCTGAATGTTAGGTGCTGAGGGATGCTTTCCTGTGGAGTCATATGGTTGCGAACTCCAAAAGTGGATGCAGTCCTGCAGTTGCACGCCTTCTGGTAATTCTAAAAACCTCCTTTTAACACAGAGGCTCGTTGCCGTTGTTAATAGATTGATTTGGTTGATTTGGTGGGGGCAGGGGATCGAGAGAGTAAGTACTGAAGTCCTTCGACCCTCTCTCCCCAAACCAACCTTATTAATCAAGTAACAACGGTAATCAACCCCTGTGTTTAACACTGTATAGTGATTAGTAGAACCAAGCCCACCCATGTAGCCGTGTAGCAAATAATAATTTCGACAACTGTGTCATTAGCAGTTGTCAGGTCGCCAGCTAATGTCGTAATTGCGTCATTAGCAGGCGACTCTGCATGCAGAGTCAACCACTATTGTCATAATTGCGACATTGCATGTAGGGATAACCACTAATGACGCAATTTAGGACAATTGTGTCATTAGTGGTTACTATTGCAAGTATATCAATGATTTAGTCATACATCATGTGTTATATATTTTTGCCTCAAATAATCATTGGTTTCCAGTTGTGACAATAAGCGACACCATTTTTTTGAGTGACAGAGTCGCCTGGTAGTTGTGACATTAGCTGACGAACCTGAAAACTACTAATGACACATTTGTCATAAATGCCACAGTTGTGTCATTAGTAATTGCTGGTTACATTTTTTTGCACAGTCTGCTTGGCGTCTGGAGTATATGCCGAAAACTTATATATATAAAGATAGAATCGGCAGGAAACAGAGTTGAGAGCGGATGGCCAGATCTCAGCGAATACTGCATTAATCTGCATTCAAATTTAACAGGATTACTCCAATGTCACTAGATGTTTCGGCACAAAATATCGTCGGTCTCACTTGCATGTGGTTTTGAGGGAGTGTCTCATGACACACGACCATTTCTTTATATCTTTCTCAATTCTTTTTCAATACCTTCTTACTTTTCAGTTTGTTCAGAAACAGCTTTCATAGAAAGCTCAACTTACAGCCCCCCGCCCCAACACGCACAAACACTTCCCAAACAAATCCACCCTTATTATCCCAGAAGAGAAATACCACCTCTCCCCCTCCACCTCTCCTCGCTCTCCTGACCTTGTCTCAACTTCGAACGTTTGAATCATGTCTGCTGCATTATAGGCTATATAGTTTATAATTTCCCATATGCTTTTCCTAACATTTATAATCTGCTTAGGCCTTGGAATTAGCTATTGAGGTAATCTGTCTATTCATATTACCACACTCCAACGAACCAGCGGGACGAGTAGGCGCCTTCGAGGTTCATGTCAAAATGTTCATATGCAATGTGGTATGTTGTTCGTCCATATATTTTCCGCCGACTGGCTATGTCAAGTTTTCGAACTTCGTCTTTTGAAACCATTTGTTGTGCTTCATAGAGGCCCTATATATATAGTTCTTGGGCGAATATCTTTTGTATTGACCAGATCTGAAAACATATACCAGCCAGTTTTCACATGGAAAATCTATAAACATATGTATACCTTTCGCTGAGCAGGGATATAACGGAGTTTTGTATGTTTTTGTGCAGTTATATGGGTTAGGGCGATCGTTTGCTCGCCCTGTGTTGGATGCCTACAGCCAAGAGATGGCGGGCCTGTTCGGTGTGGTTAGGGGTGTCAGAAGCCGCCTGAATGACGAAAGGGACGAATCCGCTAAAACACCGGTGGCCAAACTTTACCCCCACGCTCCCAACCTCGTCACCTTCATCGATCATAACAAGCCCCTTCCGTGGACGAAGGAGTCCCTCGGAGTGCTTATGTTTGCCGACATTTCCGGTGAGTACACGTCAGAACAGTTATGTGGGCAAAGTATTTACAGGACCAATATGTTGCGACCAGTTTCAGTGGCAAACTTTAATACCTGCGTGAGTTGTGCCCAAGCAGATTTATTCACTTTGCAATTTGTGACGTGGGTTCCATAGCCCCAGCAGGGACCTAATGATACTGTCATTAGGTCCCACGTACATCCTAGCCACCATCGTCGTGTAGAAGCCCGAATCGTATAAACAATGATTTAGTTGTTCCTTACCATGCATTTTCCGATAAAACGTATCATGAACTAGTCCGAATCGTCCGAACGGCCAACATCTGTTGTCTTTTGGAGTGGGTTTCGCCGCCTTTTGTACCAGTCGCCGCTGAAAATTTCAAACAGCTCCGCCATGTTTGTTTCCACGCCGGAGTGTCAACTGCGCAAACGGTGGCGTGTATGGTGTTTATTGCGGTCACCGTTTGCGCAGTTGACACTCCGGCGTGGAAACAAACATGGCGGAGCTGTTTGAAATTTTCAGCGGCGACTGGTACAAAAGGCGGCGAAACCCACTCCAAAAGACAACAGATGTTGGCCGTTCGGACGATTCGGACTAGTTCATGATACGTTTTATCGGAAAATGCATGGTAGGGAACAACTAAATCATTGTTTATACGATTCGGGCTTCTACACGACGATGGTGGCTAGGATGTACGTGGGACCTAATGACAGTATCATTAGGTCCCTGCTGGGGCTAGTGGGTTCCATAATTAAACCGGAGAATTGAAAACGTACACCCACATTATAGACATTCCTCGAGTTGGAGTATGTTTGGACATTCCCCGGGGCCCAGTGAATGAGCGCACCCATTTGCGTACACTTCGCCATCCATAAGATGGCTTGCGAATCGTGAGTCTCCATTATTGCGGAGCGATATCCGGTATATTACGGGATTCTGTTCGGCCTTCATCCGGCAGAGAACAGACTCGAGAAATCTGATAAATTACAGGTTTTCAAACCACTTGGGAAACAGATATAGGCTAGGCTTACAAAATATATAGGTATAAATAACTTTCGTATCACCCAAGAGGTGTGGTAGATCTGTAATTTTCAACAAGTAGGGCATCACATGATTCGAAAATGGCGAGTCACGTTGGGGTTACGTCGGTAGACTTTAGCTGATTGGCTGACGAAGTCACGTGGTATTGATTTCTGGAAATTCCCTCTCGCACTTGCCGAAAGTAGGCTGTAAATGGATACACACGATCCCAGGGTCAGTCTTACCGCGTATAGATGACCAAGATGGTTACAGGTTGTGAGCGCACCAAGTTTGGGCCCCGAAATAAAGATTGTCCGGGTTAATTTCGATGTAAGTAAGCCCACAGTTTTTGACGAGGGCATTATGTGACACATCATTTCCGACCATTTCAGAACTACAGAAACTGATAACAGCCCGTATTTACCGTTGGTGGTGTTTATTTTTGCATTGACGCTACTACCCACTCGCGTTTTCTAACGATTCAGAAGGGCATAATATAGAGGACAAATGGGGAAGCAAATGGAACAAGAGCAAAAATTGGCATCAATATATATACGCCCGCACAATAATTTGAAATCTATTTTGGTACGTGACACATCGTTTCCCCCTAATACATGTATATCTACTGCCACACAAAAAAAAATATCGATTTACATTGATTTCCCAATGTTGGGGTCAACTTGAATGTTGACCTTGACATCAAGTTTGGTACGTGACACATCGTCACCCCTAGCTATATAGCCCTCAAGAGTATGAGGGCTATAGGTCGGCCCCAGTCACCTCCAGCGAGGGTTTTAGATAATTTTATTACGAATCACCCACCTCTGCACTATTGTGAAATAGTAACGAATATATCGCCGTCTGAATTTCCCAGACGACTTCCACTTTAAACGCGCCATGTTAACCGTATAGAGTGACGTCACCAACATGGCGCGCAGAGAGCTAGAAGTTTCCGACTGGAAAATTCAGACGGCGATATATTCGTTAATATTTCACAACAGTGTGCAAGATTTTGAAATAGTGCGCAGGAGGGGATAGAGTTTAGATGTACGGCAGGTTCAGAGGTGGGTGATTCGTAATAAAATTATCTAAAACCCTCGCTGGAGGTGACTGGGGCCGACCTATAGCCCTCATACTCTTGAGGGCTATATTATTTAGCTACGTCACCCCCTAATGCATCTACTAACAAAAAAATGCGATAATTAATTAATTCCTGGGTTTGGGGCCACAGTGACCCTTAACCTCAATTTTAGAACGCCGCCATTCATTATCATTCTTCCCTAACTGACAGAAAATTTGTACTTTTCAATGATTTTTAGGTGACCGTTGACCTCTGACATATATACCTCAATTTTAATAGCCCTCCAGCTTAGGGCAGCATGGTTTACCATACCATGTTTGTCTGGCACAAGAGGTAGATTAAAGTGCCAAACAAATTAGGCTCTCTGACGATCCATTGTGATCACCAGTGTCTGTAGAGCCTAATTTTCAAAATTCGAAATTCAAATTTTTTGTAGTTTCGGTTAGGTTTTTGTTAGAGTTAGGGTTTTGCTATTGTATCTTTGTTTGGGTCATCGTCGCCGTGTGACCGATAAGGTTAGGTGCGACGTTAAACTTCAAACAACCAGCCAACCAACTCAGTTTTAATACGTGACACATCGTCTCCACCTAATTTATAAACTCACAAAAAAGGCAACTGTAATTGGAAAAATTCTCTTTAAACACTACTTTGTTAACACCAACTTCGAATAGACACGAACACGTGACACATCGTCTCCCCTCAATGTATCCATTAACACACAAACAATATATCTTTGGTCTCACGATTTTCAATGATTTCCCGATGATGGGATCACCTTGACATTGACCTCAAGTTTGGTACATGACACATCGTCTCTCCCTAAAGTATCTACTGACGCAAAACAATCGGGATATTTAATGAATTCCTGAGTCAAAGGTCACAGTGACCATTGATTTTTTATCTTGACAGCAATTTTAGTAGGCGACACACCTTTCCCCCCGATGAATGCACTCACAACAAATTAGTAATTTTCAATGATTTCCCGAATTTTAGGTCATAGCATTGACTTTTTACCTCTGATCTCGACCAGTTTTAGTACGCGACACATCGTCTCCACCTAGTTTATCCACTCACAAATAAATGTTGGCTACATGGAAAATTGTCATAGATATAGACCAGACATTGATGGAAAATTGTAACAGATAGGCCCCTATAGACCGGACATTGATGAAAAATTGTCACAAATATACACCGGATATTGATGGAAATTGTCACGGATAGACCCGACACGAATTCGCCATAACTGCGTTCGAGGATGGACATCGACCCTGACAGTTAGTGAACGTACGTTATGCCAATTGCTTCTTGTCAATTAGGAACAATTCGTTAACACACACACACACACACACACACACAGATACGATACAGAGATAAGACACAAGCGTCAGATCCGACATCCAGTATTGCGCCGTTGTTCATATAGGATTTTCTCGTCCAGGGGACTGTTACCAACAAGTTCTGAGCTGAGCTACTTTTGATGACAATTTGACCTACTTAGGTAATCTATAAACCTCGAAATTGGCATAAACATGTCCTAATGCCTCCTAAGACCTACGCTGATAAACAGGGACGTCAGTGATACAAGCTGAATAGTATGAACGTACCTAAGACCATGGAAATGCGTTTATTTCGGTCAATGTCAGTGTGACCTGACCTAATTTGGTCAAGGTCAATATGACCTACTTTCTGACCCTATTTCTGACCTAATTAGGTGACATACAAACCTCGAAATAAGATGACCTATAAACCTCGAAATTGACAAAAACATGTCCTAATGCCTCCTAAGATCATGGAAATGCGCTTAATTAGGTCAATGTCAGTTTGACCTGACCAAATTGGGTCAAAATCAATGTGACATACTTTCGGACCCAGTTTTTGACCTAATTAGGTGACCTAGAAACCTCGAAATTGGCAAAAACATGTCTCAATGCCGCCTGCGACCATGGAAATGGTCAGTCTTAGGTCAAGGTACACACTTAAATCATATCAAACCCTACTTCGTAGACGTTAGTCACACTACTCATGTGTAGTAAATTGGCAGTGCATATCTTCAGAAAACTATATTCCCTAATATTCGCCGCCACAAATGACCCACCACACCAGGTACCAATTTTTCTGAGGTACGACGCCAAACACCATTAGGGCAAATTTTGGTGGTTGCCAATCAAACTGGGGCAGATTTCTTTCTTATTAAAATTTGGAAAGGTGGTCTTGATAATTTTGAGAATCAAATATTGTAGAAACATTTTAAATACATCACAAACCGTTTGTGTTCCAGTCAGATTTGATGGTCATTCAGTGATTGCCGGAAGTCAAGCCAATTCAATGGTGGTTTGCGACACACACACGGAGACTCAAAGATATCGTTTGCCGCGCTTGTTTTTCACAATTGAATTCTTCGCATTATCAGCTAAAGCACCCAGACATGAATCTGTAATAATCGACCGTTACGAAACTGATTTTCTTAAACTTTCGACTGTTATATTAGCCATTGCCTTATACCGGTATTATGCATTCTACGAATTAATGCCATATAAGCTGATCATTGGTTTAATTTGTGTACTATGGCAATCACAAAGCCGAGAGTTTCCGAGAATAGGTTTTGTGGAAGTAGAGGACGTTCATGTCTTAAATAAATAGATTGAAGTAGTAACCAATCTTTTCCGAATGAAAATAATCTCAATCGAACCAAAAGGCTGACATTTTAATCTCAGAAGATTGGAATCAGGGAAAAATATCTCACAGATTAAAATGTTAATCTTTGGATTCGATTGAAATTATTTCCAATCTATTAGATTTTACATCTTTGCCTTTTTGTTGAAAGCCAACACGGATGAATTTTGGGGGGTAAAATCTTTCGTGAGCATAATCTTTAACGTCATGAAAGTAGTATACAAAGCGTATTTGGATGACGTTTGACCTCAGAAATTTGCATATGACCTCTGTGACGTCACGCGACAGCCAATCAGAAGCGAGTATTGTGTCACATGGGGTCATGTGTGGTGGTGGGTGGTGGGTTTAAGATGGCGGCTGTGGTGGTGGGTGGTGGGTGGTGGGCTTAAGATGGCGGCTGTGGTGGTGGGTGGTGGGTGGTGGGTTTAAGATGGCGGCTGTGGTGGTGGGTGGTGGGTGGTGGGTTTAAGATGGCGGCTGTGGTGGTGGGTGGTGGGTGGTGGGTTTAAGATGGCGGCTGTGGTGGTGGGTGGTGGGTGGTGGGTTTAAGATGGCGGCTGTGGTGGTGGGTGGTGGGTGGTGGGTTTAAGATGGCGGCTGATATTTGTTCCCCCGGGTAAAATTTAAGGGGTCTCAAGGTCATCTGGCGATCACGTGATCAAGGCATGTACTGACATGTTCTGGATTGCATCAGCATTGGCTGGGTGCCAAGTGTTGACCACTATAGGTCTGGCAACCTTTGACCTTTGTACTCCTCCGCGGTGATGCGGTCTGGCGGTGATGCGGTCGCGGAAGAAAGCTTCCGCGGAGGAAAAGTAGTCCCTAGACTACAAATACGCTGCATGGTCCGATTGGGCCGAGTGAGGCTCTTTTCAGTCATGTCATGGGTGTTTTCACAGAATAAATGCCATGCGGAGGATGGGTACTAGTATTTCGCTGACGTCCTAGTAATAAACATAATCTATAGGTGTTGTACCATGTTAATAGGATCAGTCTAGCATCTGTACCACCCTAGGGTCGAGTGTTTATTGTCCTGTGTATCTCCGCAAGAAAACAACAAACAAAATGGCGGCTCCAGGATGGTGTGGGGATGCCCTTTCCATATCACGGCGTCGACCGTAGCGCCATCTGCACACATTGACGCAAGGGAGACAACTCGTGTAGCCTAAGGGTATGAAAATAGCCGTGTTGGAGCTAGGGGAGTTACTACTGGTCCAATGGGGTCGACTGAGGTATCCATGTGAAGCTTAGGTGAAGGGGCATCTGATGGGGTGGGTGTGGGGTTGAACTAGCGTCATTCTGCGCATGCGCGGTGGCCCAAGGGTATGGAAATAGCCGTGTTGGAGCTAGGGAGTTACTACTGGTCCAGTGGGGTCGAGTGAGGTATCAAAGTGAAGCCTAGGTGAGGGGGCATCTGACTGGACTAGTGGGTTTGAACTAGCGTCATTCTGCGCATGCGCGGTGGCCCAAGGGTCTGGAAATAGCCGTGTTGGGAGCTAGCGAAGCCAATAATGGTCCAGTGGGGTCATATGAGGTATCACAGTGAAGCTTAGGTGAAGGGGCATCTGACTGGACTAGTGCGTTGACATAGCGTCATTCTGCGCATGCGCGGTGGCCCAAGGGTATGGAAGTAGCCGTGTTGGGAGCTAGGGGAGCCACTAATAGTCCAGTGGGGTCATATGAGGTATCCATGTGAAGCATTCGTGAAGGAGCATCTGACTGGACTAGTGGGGTTGAACTAGCGTCATTCTGCGCATGCGCGGTGGCCCAAGGGTATGGAAATAGCCGTGCTGGAGCTAGGGAGTTACTACTGGTCCAGTGGGGTCGAGTGAGATATCAAAGTGAAGCCTAGGTGAAGGGGCATCTGACTGGACTAGTGGGGTTGAACTATCGGCATTCTGCGCATGCGCATAGACGTTTTGGGATGTAGGGGAGTCCCTAATGGTGCAATGGGGTCGAGTGAGGTATCCAAGTGAAGCCTAGGTGAAGGGGCATCTGATGGGTTGAGTGTGCGGTAGGAATATCATTCTGCGCATGCGCAGATGCAATGCGGAGCTCTCGTCCAATCAGAAGCGAGTATTTCAAATCCGTCACGGAGCTCTCGTCCAAACAGAAGCGAGTATTTTGACCCGGTGCATTATGGGACATATCCAAGATGGCGGCACGTGTGTTCAAGATGGCGGCACATCCAGTGTCGAAAACTGGCCATTTTTGTCGGGATGTGGTCACCTAGTGTCGAAAACTGGACCCTGTATGGGTCCCGCTAGACGTGTTGGAGCTAGGGGAGCCACGAATGGTCCAATGGGGTCGAGTGAGGTATCAAAGTGAAGCATTCGTGAAGGGGCATCTGATGGGCTTGGTGTGGGGTTGAACTAGCGGCATTCTGCGCATGCGCAGTCTGGCCGTAGTATAGAAATAGACGTGTTGGGGTGTAGGTGGGCCCCTAGTGGGTCGATGGGATCGAGTGAGGTATCCATGTGAAGCCTAGGTGAGGGAGTTACACTATGGTGTCGTTTCCATTCTGCTGCGCAGGTCACGTGGTGGGGTTGTGACGTCACTTCCGGGTTTTTCACTAAAACTACCTCCAAACATAGAAGAGTTTCTAATGTTTCCTCTTAGACGTCCGTATGTTCAACCCTCCGGGATGTTTCCCGGCGCGGCCCCGGCCCCCCACCGCAGCGCGCGCGCGCGAACGCGGGTTCTCCGGCCGCAGCGCGCGCGCGCGCGCGGGTTCTCCGGCAGTGCGCGGCATCACCGGCAGCGCGCGGATGCATATGCCATTGTGGAAACCCCCCACAGACAGGTCAGTACATGCATTCCTATGATGTTCACGCATAATAAAAAGGATTGACCTGTAATCTGTGTTGTTGTTGTTGTTGCTCCCTTTTTTGGACTAACCCATCAGAATAGTACGTATCACGGACTACACCCGACGTCTAGGCGCGTATGTGTGACCTGGTCTATAAAACACGTCCCTCTGGATCCCACACCTTCATTTCTACGGTTGCAGAGCCATGGCGGAGACCCAGCCCCATGCGACTCGCATTTTACAGTATGCCACCATGGTGAATTCATTCACGGGTTACCGAGCAGTGGTCCGGTCCATGTTTGCAGATGGCGACGACAACGAGGGACGACGCCAGATCCTGAACGAGTTCACAGAAGCGGTCCTCCACAGAGTGCACTCGATGGAGAGGGCGTGCCATCACTCACCATTACTGGACTATGACAGCCATCCTTGATGCTCGGGCTATGGACCACGAGCGCTCACGCCGGAACCAGCACCGGCTGGTTGGCCTCATACTAGTCTGTGCCCTAATGACCCTGGCGCTGTGGTATTGACACTATAAATACCAGGGTCAGACAGAGTGTGTGTCATTCACCGTTCGACATTTACAGCAAGCATGTCATCCGTCCTACGAGCCATCCTGCCCCTTACACCCCAGGTGGGGTTACACGTCTATGAAGATAAAGTTACCGTGGTGGAAGACCGTGGAGCTATTTGCTGGGCGCCCGCTGAGACCGTATCGAATACGGTGACACTACCTCGTGACGGCTGGACCAAATTTAAACGGGTGTTGAGCGGCGAGCTCGACGGAAACCTCATCCACATAGACAATGCCATCTACGTATACCGTACCTCCCTCTTCCTACGCCTGGGCCGCTACCAAGACCCTACGCGAGGCTTCACCCTAGACCCCGATCTGTGGTCAGCCTTGGAGAAAGTGGTGCCTATTGTGGACCAGCTGTTTACACCGGACGAGCGATCATCAGACCAGTTGGCGTGGGCTCGTGCTATTGAGGACGCGCTGGCTGAACCCCCATGAACAACTACATGAACCCGACGACGATGCCATTGATTACCCGGCTAGACTCAGTCAGCCCAATGACATGACCACCTGATCCTTTGATCTCACGGGGTTCTCCCTATAAATACGAGAGACAGTGAAATCTGGTACCATTCACGTACTGACCATGACGGAGCATATAGTACTGGCGTATTTCAGCTTGACCCCGAGGTTTTCCTGCACATGTATGCGGATAAGGTCGATATCATGGAGGAGGTAGTAGGAGACACGGACCCTACACAACCGTGCCCGGCTCACATTCGTCTGTCCCGGGAGGGCTGGACCAAATTCAAACGGGTGTTGTCTGGTGAACTGGACGGCGACCTCATCCACTTGTGTCACGATGTGTACATCCGACGCGGCCCTTTCTTTGCTCAATTGGCTCGGCTAGATGGAGGTACAGTGCATTTTACCCTTCACCCTGATCTATGGTCTGCATTGGAAGATGCCGTGGTAGATGTGGATGAAGTGCTTATCAAGCGGTCATCAGACGAGTTGGACTGGTCATTTACCATGGCCACTGTGGAAGCCCACGAAGAAAATCAGAAAGAAACTCCGGCCCAAGATATACCCGTTATAAATAAACGATAGAGCCAGGGTCCATCATTTGTCACCATGAAGCGCTGGGAGAAGGTGTTGGATAACTTATACTACAGTCCCGACAGTCCGGCGGCCTATAGTGCATTGTCGGCTCTCTATCGAGCGGCCAAACCCCAGGGAATACAACGTGCCCAAGTCCGAGATTGGTTAAGAAAACAAGACACCTATACCTTACATCGAGCTGTCCGTCGCCATTTTCTACGGAACCGGGTCATCGTGGGAGGAATAGATGCCCAGTGGCAAGCGGATTTGGTCGATATGAGCGCCTTTGCCAAACACAACGATGGGAATCGGTATATCTTGACGTGCATCGATATCCTATCCAAGTATGCGTGGGTGGTACCCATCCGGACGAAAACGGGGGCAAATCTCATAGCGGCGTTCAAAGACATCTTCAAGACCGGGCGCAAGCCTTTGTATTTGCAAACCGACGAAGGCACGGAATTTCTCAACAGACCGTTCCAAGCCTTTCTCAAGAAACAGAAGGTGTTTTTCTTCCATACGTACAACGAGACCAAGGCTTCCGTGGTGGAAAGGTTCAACAGGACATTCAAAGGCCGCATGTATAAATATTTCACCTATAAGAATACAAGGCAGTACATCGATGTTCTACCGAAACTGGTGAGGGGTTACAATCGAGCCTATCATCGAAGTATACAGAGAGCCCCCATTACCGTGACCCAACGCAATGAAGCCCAAGTCCGGCGTGTCTTGTACCCCATGCCATCGCAACGAGCACCGAAGGCGATGTTCAAGGTCGGGGACCCTGTACGGATCAGTAAAGTCAAGGGCAAGTTCGAGAAAAGTTACTTGCCCAACTGGAGCGATGAGCACTTCCTGATTAAACGGCGCCTACCCCGACAGCGGCGAGTCTACGAACTGGAAGATCTTCAAGGGGAACCGTTGCTAGGCACGTTTTACGAGACGGAATTACAGCCTGTCGTAAAAACACAGCAAGACTACTACACGGTGGAGCAGATTTTGAAAACGGAACGTCGACGTGGGAAACTGTTTCATTTCGTCAAATGGCAAGGCTGGCCCATTTCCTTCAATTCCTGGGTCGCTGCCAACCAGGTGAAACGACTATAAAGCCAGACACCACTGCCGTCCTCCTACATTCCACGTCCGACCATGAACACGGTGCAACCGTCTCTGAACACAGCGTCTTCCAAAACGCGCAAAGCTCAAGTAGGCTTTGGGGTGATAGTGCTAACCCTGCTGAGTGTGTTGTACGGAGGTGTGTTTTACGACGTAGCCTATGTCAGTACGTTACTTAACCAACTGAGAACACCAGCTATCAGTGAAACGGGTCTACAGAGAGCACCAGTCGTATCGAGCCCAGTCACCACCACCACCACCACCACCACACCCCGCGTACAAGCCACGTCGAGCTCTACACTTACACCAAGTACACCTACTACGTCTCAAGACCCACCGGATTTCATCCCTCACAGTGAACCGACCACCCACGTTGTACCCATCACCACCATCATCATCCCTGAACGTGAACAGACAACGACAACCGACGTTGTACCCACCACCACTCCAGTTCACTCATACGAAATTTACAAGAGCGGGTTACCACGACAGCGGATACACGTCGAACCATGGACCCACGGTGGCAGCATCCCTTCACGTGTCTCATCGCAGGACCGACGGTTCCGGCAAAACGCACTTCGTCCGGAAGCTCCTCGAACACGCCGACAGCATGATCACTCCACCCATTGCCAGAGTCGTGTGGTGTTACGGAGAATGGCAGGAAGCGTATACAGCAATGCCCCACATCACGTTCGTGGAAGGCCTACCTAACCTGGCCGATTTGGAACCCGACACCTTGGTGGTTCTGGATGATCTCATGGCGGAGACGGATGCGCGGGTCACCCAACTCTTTACCAAAGGCGGCCACCATCGACGGCTCAGCATCATCTACATTGTGCAGAATCTGTTCAGTAAAAACAAAGAACATCGGAACATCAGCTTAAATGCCCACCACCTGGTGGTCTTCAAAAACCCGAGAGATACCACTCAACTGCTGCACCTGGCGAGACAGATATATCCCGGCCGCACACCGTTTGCGTTGGAAGCCTTTACAGATGCGACAACCCCTCAGCACGGGTATATGCTCTTCGACCTCAAGCAAGCCACCCCCGACCACCTTCGACTACGGACCGGCATCTTTCCCGGAGAGACCCGCCACGTGTACTTGCAAAAATAATGTAAACACACCCACAGTGGCTCCCCAGCTGGGGTGTGTGTGTGTTTTGATGATGGGGATAATAAAAAGAATGAATACCACAGCAGGGTTGATTTTTTGTCTCTGAAGTAGATAAAAAGAGCAGAGTTGTGGGTTCTAGCATTAGTTGTACATGATGTCTGCGC
>JAVTVY010045666.1:0-21492 GCA_036873755.1 Hanleya hanleyi | reverse complement strand
TTTACACCGCGGTAAAAACGTTTACTCCTCGGAGAAAACCTTTACACCGCGGTGGAAACCTTTACACCGCGGTGAAAACCTTTACACCGCGGTGGAAACCTTTGCACCGCGGAGAAAACCTTTACACCGCGGTGGAAACCTTTACACCGCGGTGGAAACCTTTACACCGCGGTGGACACCTTTACCCCGCGGTGGAAACCTTTACACCGCGATGGAAACGCTTTCATCCTGGTGGAAACCTCTACAATGCGGTGGAAACCTTTACACCGCGGTGGGAACCTTTAAACCGCGGTGGAACCCTTTACACCGCGGTGGAAACTTTTTCACCGCGGAGAAAACCTTTACACCGCGGTGGAAATCTTTACATCGCGGTGGAAACATTTTACCGCGGTGGAAACCTTTGCACCGCGGTGTAAAACATTACACCGCGGTAGAAACCTTTACCTCGCGGTGGAAACCTTTACACCGCGATGGAAACGCTTTCACCCTGGTGGAAACCTCTACAACGCGGTGGAAACCTTTACACCGCGGTGGGAACCTTTAAACCGCGGTGGAACCCTTTACACCGCGGTGGAAACTTTTTCACCGCGGAGAAAACCTTTACACCGCGGTGGAAATCTTTACATCGCGGTGGAAACATTTTACTGCGGTGGAAACCTTTGCACCGCGGTGTAAAACATTACATCGCGGTGGAAATCTTTACACCGCGGTGGAAACCTTCACACCGCGGTGGAAACGTTTACACCGCAGAGGAAACCTTTACACCGCGGTGTAAACATTAAAACCGCGGTATACAATATTACACCGCTGTGGAAAACTTTACACCGCGCTGAAAACCTTTATACCGTGGTGGAAACCTTTACACTGCGGTGGAAACGTTTACACCGCGGTGGAAACGTTTACACCGCGGTGGAAACGTTTACACTGCAGAGAAAATGTTTACACTGCCGAGAAAGCCTTTACATCGCGGTGGAAACCTTTACACCGCGGTGGAAACCTTCACACCGCGGTTGTAACGTTTGCGCCGCAGAGAAAACCTTTACACGGCGGTGGAAAAAATTACTCCGCGGTGGAACCATTTACACCGCGGTGGAAACCTTTGCACCGCGGTGTAAACCTTTGCACCGTGGTGGAAACCTTTACACCGAGGAGAAAACCTTTACACCGCGGAGAAAACCTTTACATTGCGGTGGAGACCTTTATATCGCGGTGGAAACATTTACACCGCGGCGGAAACCTTTGAACCGCAGTGGAAAACTTTACACCGCGGAGAAAACCTTTACACCGTTTTTACCGCGGTGGAAACCTTTTACAAGGTTAGGGGCAGGGTTAGGCGTTAGGGTTAGGGTTAGGGGTTAGGTTGGGGTTAGGGTTAAAATCGAATTGGGGTTAAAAGTTGGATTATAATGGAATTGGAGTTAAAAGTGGAGTTAAAACAGAAATTGGGGTAAAATGGGGTTAAACAGAAATTGGGGTTAAAAAAGGGTTAAAATTGAATTGGAGTTAAAGGTGGGGTTAAAAGAGGAATAGGGGTCAAATTACAACACATATAAGGGAAGTGGGAAGAGGTGCCGACATACTGACTGCGTCATATGACTTCACAGAATAGTCTTCTGATAAACCTATTCTAAAGCACATACCAAGAATCTAACGATTCGTGATATGTGTTGTATCTCAGGTACGCTTTTATTGTACCTGTTCATGTGGCAACTTGGATGATATGACAACACGACCCCTAGCACCGGCATAAGCGGTATTAGATACACATCTAGAGAGCTATGATGGAAATGCTCTGACAACTCGTATACTGGTAATTGGTGAGCTGTTTCGCTGTGACAACTCGTACATTGGAGATTGGTGAGCTGTATCGCCGTCAGATGTAAATGACGGATATTAACACAAAAGACTAGTCTGTAAGGCCTGATGTCGACCCAGCATCAACTTCCCACAAATGCCAACATATATCAAAGACCAAAAAGGTCTGTACAGGGGGCGGGCCTCGGGGACGAAACGTCCACCAGCAGAATCTCGCCATATACAGGTAAAAATTACAACACATATAAGGGAAGTGGGAAGAGGTGCCGACATACTGACTGCGTCATATGACTTCACAGAATAGTCTTCTGGTAAACCTATTCTAAAGCACATACCAAGAATCATGCTAACGATTCGTGATAGGTGTTGTATCTCAGGTACGCTTTTATTGTACCTGTTCATGTGGCAACATGGATGATATGACCACACGGCCCCTAGCACCGGCATCAGCGGTATTAGATACAAATCTAGAGAGCTATGATGGAAATGCTCTGACAACTCGTATACTGGTAATTAGTGAGCTGTTTCGCTGTGACAACTCGTACATTGGCGATTGGTGAGCTGTATCGTCGTCAGATCTAAATGACGGCAATTAACACAAAAGACTAGTCTGTAAGGCCCGATGGCGACCCAGCATCAACTTCCCACAAATGCCAACATATATCAAAGACCAAAAGGTCTGTACAGGGGGCGGGCCTCGGGGACGAAACGTCCACCAGCAGAATCTCGCCATATACAGGTAAAAATTACAACACATATAAGGGAAGTGGGAAGAGGTGCCGACATACTGACTGCGTCATATGACTTCACAGAACAGTCTTCTGGTAAACCTATTCTAAAGCACATACCAAGAATCTAACGACTCGTGATATGTGTTGTATCTCAGGTACGCTTTTATTGTACCTGTTCATGTGGCAACATGGATGATATGACCACACGGCCCCTAGCACCGGCATAAGCGGTATTAGATACAAATCTAGAGAGCTATGATGGAAATAGGTCATACCTAAATGTTCGACACTCGATTTCGAGGTCAAAGTCGAGGTCAATGTCAATTCTCACCTCGGATTCAACATCACTGACCCAGACAATACTTATATTCCGACATTCATGTCAATCGGTGAAGGTGTAGTTTTGCCCTCCAGAAACGCCAAGGTCGTCCGCTTGTATCTTGTGACCTTCCGACAAGGTCAAAGTCATACCTGAATGTTCGACACTCGATTTCGAGGTCAAGGTCGAGATCAAGGTCAATTCTGACCGCGGATTCGTGATCACTGACCCAGATAATACTTTAGAACGAAGATTGCATCAAATCCTCGACCAAAATTTTCACCTTGGCATTTAAGGAGGTCAAAATTACACCTTCACCGATTAACTTGAAAATCGGTATATAAGTATTATCTGGGTCAGTGATCACGAATCCGCGGTCAGAATTGACCTTGACCTCGACCTTGACGTCGAAATCGATTGTCGAACATTTCAGTATGACTTTCACCTTGTCGGAAGGTCACAAGATTTAGGCGGACGGCCTTCACCTTTTGATATGTGATGGCCCCGTGACCTGTGCGTTGACCTATGACCTTGACCTTGACTTGCAACGCCAGGTCAAAATTTGCGACAGTGCATTTATATGGTACTTTCGCAATTCTTAACCCGAGGTCGGAGGTCAAGGTCGAGGACATAGGTCAACGCACAGGTCACGGGGTCATCAGGTATCAAAAGGTCAAGGTCGTTCGGTTATATCTTGTGACCTTCCGACAATATGAAATTCATACTCAAATGTTTGACACTCGATTTTGAGTTCGTCTGCCAGGGCCCTAGTGACCCATTTCCGACAGCCAGGACCTAGTACTAACGAACACAAGCCAAACAACCGGAGGTTTCTAGGATTTGTAGATCTTATGCATGAAATACAGACGTAGTACGCTTTTCGTTCCATGAAACCATGGGTCGCCTTGACGGGAGAGGTCGAAAATCGAACTTTTAGATAACGATGTATAATAATATGTCAAAAATAGTATCAAGGAATACCTCCACCGTAAAATTTCTCAGAAATTCTTTATAGTTTCTTTATATATTTTTTTTTAATTTAAAATTTGGCCAAAACTCGATTTTTCAAGGGCAATAACTCCGAAACTAATTCGAATTTCGAAAAACGGTTTTCAGATTTGTAATCAGCATCCTCGAAAGTACTTCGTATGCAAGATTGGTGGAATTCCTACAGAAACTGCGAAATTTAATTTTTGGCCATAGGTGAATGCAATTCCGTCATAGAAAAAAATTTAATTCGGCAAAACCTTTAAATGTGAATAATGTACACCCAATTTAGAACTAGGTTTTTCTACAGGTAAATATAATGCATATTATGTCCTTTTTACATGTATTTAGGGCAGATAGCTTATCAGAAACTTTGAATAGAAATATTCCAAGAAGGCTAACCAGTTTTGTACACCTGATTCTACCCTAATAGGATGATTCTATTCTGAAATTTGGAGAAAATTGGTTGGATATTAAGACCAGCAGAGCTAAAAAGGAAAGGCCAAATTGTAGGAGTAAAAATATGTCATTTCTGTTAAGTTGACATAGATAAATGAAATTCAGTCAGAGAAATATCATTAAATTCAGCAGAATCTTATACTGTGAATGTTGTACAATGCATTTAAAAATTTGGGACAGATTGAAGCAAAATTGGATTCTCTACAGGCAAATCTAAAGCTTATTTTGCATCCTATACATGCATTTTGAATGGATAGATAGATGAGCAAAGATTTTGAATAGAAATATTCGAAGAAGGTTAACCATTTTGGTACTCCTGATTCTCCCCTAACAGAATGATTATATTCTGACATTTTATGAAAATCAAGTTCGGTGGATATTAAGACCAGCAGAGCTAATAAGGAAAAACCAAATTGTAGGAGTGAAAATATGCTATTTCTGTTAAGTTGATATAGATAAATGAATGTCGGTCAGAGAAATATTCAGCAGAATCTTTTACTGTGAATCATGTACAATGAATTTAAAACTAGACTGTGAAATTTGGAACAGATTGAAGGAAAATTGGTTCCTCTACAGGCAAATCTGAAGTTTATTTTGCCTTCTATATATGTATTTTCAAGAGGAAAAGAGTAGATAGATTAGCAAAGACTTTGAATAGAAATATTCCAAGAAGGCTATTAAACCATTTTTGTACTCCTGATTATATTCTGAAATTTGTGAAAAATTTGTTGCATAATAAGACCAGCAGAACTAAAAAGGAAAGGCCAAATTGTAGGAGTAAAAATATGCTATTCCTTTTTGCCGTTTTCTTAATTAAGGGTCGATTTTTATCGTGTTTGGTGTTTTTCGATTCACAATTGGCCAAAACATGGATTTCGGTTCAGAAAAACGATGTACTTGTTGTACTTTCTGAAAAAAATCTTTGAGCCAGGCATAAAATTTGCAGTCA
This sequence comes from Hanleya hanleyi, assembly GCA_036873755.1. Lineage (NCBI taxonomy): Eukaryota > Metazoa > Mollusca > Polyplacophora > Lepidopleurida > Hanleyidae > Hanleya > Hanleya hanleyi. The sequence goes on along the minus strand of JAVTVY010045666.1, from coordinate 16,232 downwards.
ACGACAACAAAATTTGATATCTCTAGCTTAGAGATAGGAAGGCTGTGCTCCAGATTGACTAAAATGAACCCTAATAACCGTAACACGTGTTCTTTCTGAGAAAACGGGGATTTATCTATTACGGATGCACTGTACACACAAAATGTGTGTGCAGTGTATCCGACAGTATATTATGAGCGCGGCCCTTCCATTTAGGTCGCCGGCGGATGCAGCAAAGAGGGCTGGATGCTGTTTGTGCTGGCCCAGCTACAGGAAGTGGCTGGACCTGCATCCATACAGCATCTAGCCCCCTTGCTCATCCTGCCATTAATGCAATGTAATTAGTGTAATTCTATAATTATGTGTTCACCATTTGTTTCTTTATACATAATTTATATTTAATTTATTTCAATTATTACAATTTTGTAAATATAGTAATTGGCTTTCTTCCAAAACATAAAAAAAATAAAATAGGAAAGTCTTCTGATTTAATTATTAATATTTTAGTATGCATGTTTTAATGATTAGTAATTTATATTTAATTTATTTCAATTATTCAGGGCCTTAATGTTTTTGTAAATGTCGTTATTTTGTATATATTTTTAATAGGCCCGGGGGTTTTTTGACGATCGCTTCGGGATGGCGTCCAAGTCGCGCGATCGGGCAACGCCATGTTGTGGCTAACGACCCTTAAACATGTATTGCCCTAACCTTGTAAAAGGTTTCCACCGCGGTGTAAAGGTTTCCACCGCGGTGTAACGGTTTTCTCCGCGGTGTAAAAGTTTCCACCGCGAGGTAAAGACTTTCTCCGCGGTGTGAAGGTTTCCTCCGCGGTGTGAAGGTTTTCTCTGCAGTGTAAAGGTTTCCACCGTCACTAAGTGTTTGAAAGGTTATACCATTGATTATGCTCATAACGTATTGTACAGAACACACAAGACAGGATGTTGGGTGAGAACTCATATTTTTATTCAAGAACAACAACAATAACGTGAGAACAGCCACGTGAGAACTTAAGTCAAGAATGGGGTTTGTACATTGAAATGGGCTTCTGCCCAGCCATACACCAGCACTTCTCGGTCTTCGACCTGGAGGTACTCGTCAAACATCTACACGACAGTGGGTAGGTTCAGTCCATGGTAACGATGGCAGAGATAACAAGAGCCCAAGGGGCTTCAATATACGCCCGTGTAACTGGAATTACACTGGTCCAAATTTCAAGGTTGTTTAATAGCCTTGATTCCAATTGGTAGCTAGTCTACAATTTTGTGCTTCTGAGAATGTAACATATATAACATCTTATATTGAATGATAAACTAAAACGAGCTTAACTCTTGCTTCAAGGTCAACTGTAGTTACCAAGAGCTGAGAGCTCACATATCCCACACTGAAATCGACAAATTTAGTCAAACACAAGAAAATAGAAGTTTTTCTGCAAATGGATTCCTTTCAGACGAGAGAATTTTTCATGACGGAAGAAGAAAGTGATGAAATAAACCTTTGTTCTTGAGTGAATAAACAGGTATGAAGTTCATAAAGGACCCCTCTCCCCGTTAAATTAGTAAATGTATGGTTATTATTTCACAACTGTTCAACTAAATGTAGCTTTTTCAAACATGAGAGACAACTTCACAGGACAATACCATATACATGTAGTTTTGAACATTCCAACCTAACACATATAGTCAGCTAAACTTGATTCAGTTTTGGGGGACTGTGACCTTGACCTTTGACAAATTGATCTCAAAATGTATGGCTCCTCTTTGCCATGCGAGTAAGGTATACTCAAAGTTTGGTACCAATACATACCTTGAAACTAGAGATATCGCATGGACAACAAATGTTAATGGATGAATGGACAGAACATTCATCGCATTACACGACCTCGTCCTCGACAGGCATATGAAAATGTGACGTTTAATGATTTCTTTATTATGGGGTCACAGTGACCTTGACCTTTGACCCACAGTTATTTATAATGATTTCCTGATTTTGGGGTCACAGTGACCTTGACCTTTGACCTTGACCTAAATTTTGGTACACGACTGACACATCGTCTTCCCTCAATGTATCAATGGACACAAAAAAATCATGATTGTTATGAATTTCATGATTTTTGGGGTCACAGTGACCTTGACATTCGGCCTTGACCTGCATTTTGGTATGTGACATGTCCCCTAACGTATCTACTAACACAAAAAAAGTCATTTTCAAAGATTTCTTGATTCTGGAGTCACAGTGACCTTGGCTATTGACCTTGACCTAAATTTTGATACATGAAAAACTGTCTCCCCGTAATTTCTCAATGGACACAAAAAATCATGATTTTTAACAATTTCACTATTTTGGGGTCATAGTGACCTTGACCTTTGACCAGGTCACTTGACCTACATTTTGGTATGTGACACATCGTGTCCTCCTAATGTATCTACTGACACAAAAACGTGTTATTTTTAATAATTTCCTGATTTTGGGGTCACTGTGATCTTTGATCTTTGACCTTGACCTAATGTTTGGTGTGCGACACTTCATTTCACCCTATTGAATCCACTTACAAAAAATTAGTAATTTTTAATGATTTCCTGATTTTTAGGTCACACTGACCTTTGACCTTGATTCTGGGGTCACAGCGACCTTGACTATGGACCTGGATCTAAATTTCGGTACATGACAAAACGAATCCCCGTAATTTCTCACTGGGCTCAAAAAATCATGATTTTAACAATTTCGGGGTCACAGTGACCTTGACCTTTGACCTTGACCTACATTTTGGTAGGTGACACATTGTGTCCCCCTAATGTATCTACTGACACAAAAAAAAATGTTATTTTTAATAATTTCTTGATTTTGGGGTCACAGTGACCTTTGATCTTCGACCTTGACCTATTTTTTGGTATGCGACACCTCATTTCCTCCTATTGAATCCACTCACAAAAAATTAGAAATTTTTAATGATTTCCTGATTTTTGTCACACTGACCTTTGACCTCTGACCTCGACCTACATTTGGTATGCAACACATCGTTCCCCCCTAGAGCATACACTCACCAAAAATTAGAACTGTAGATAGAAAACTGTCAATGATCAATGATTTCCTGATTTTAGGCAACCATGACCTTTGACCTCGACCTCAATTTTGGTACGCGACACATCGCCTCCACCTAGCGTATCCACTCAAGAAAAATTGCAACTGTGGATAGAAAACGTTCACAGATATAGACCGGACACGAACACTTCAGTGATTTCCTTTTCTTATGCCAGTGACCTTTGACCTCGACCTTCATTTTGGTACGCGACACATCGTCTCCCCGTAGGGTATCCACTCACCAAAAATTAGAACAGTAGATAGAAAACTGTCCAAGATATAGACCGGACATGAGGGACGGACAGACGGACAGACGGACAGACAGACAGACGGACGGAAACCGCCATCACATAATACGTCCGCCTTTTGGCGGGCGTATAAAAAGGGAGGACTGTCCACACACGTTACTGCAGGGTTAATGCCAGGTTGGGATGGATGGGTGACAGGCCATATGTGTCAAAGTATTCGCCTTGGCCTTCTGTCAAGTATACGGTCACTCAATGTTCACCGGATCGATCCATCGGGTCTGTGTTGAGAACGTATGCGGTGGGGTACACACAATATATCGGGGAAAACAACCCTTGGTAGACAGTCCGTGTCCACAGATTCCTCTCCAACACGGTTGAGATCTGGTCCCCATATAAGTTAGGTGGACTAGTCGCAGATAACGAGTCGGCTTTTGTCTACTTGAATGATGTTGTCGAATTCGACGTAGCAAATCATATTTATAGCGTTGCCTTTCTTTACGAAGTTCAGCGGAGGATTGTTGTCTGAGGTCGGAGTGTGGTCGAAAAAGAACAACGTGTATCCGTCACAATAGGTATCCCGATCGATGTGATTCCCTTCGTGCTTGTCGATTTCACCCGTTGCCGCAGAAAGTTTCTGGTGACTCCGGATGTAATTGCGCAGGCTAAACGCCGGTTGGCGGGACCGTGCTGGAATCTACTGTCCGTCCAAGTGCAGGGAAATAAAGTTGATATTAAGTTGAAGGGGTTGTTCGCATACGCCCGATTGAAATTGGTCTTCCCCACGCAGGCTATGGTCAACCGCTTGTTTCGATCCCCCATGAATAAATTTTCTAGGTTGGTGATCAGATTCTGAGTCGGAAAGGAAAATACTTTGGTTTACACACGTCGGAAGGGATAGATGATACTTTTTTCTCCAAGGCTGTGATTCGGTTTGCAGGCGTACAAGGCTGCCTCTTGGACGACGATCTTATAGTCAGGGGCTGTACCGGTCAGCAAAACAAAGGCAGATGATGCCCGTGTCATCAGGAGTTTGATGGGTACTCCGTTAAAGAGATAGCGGTCTTGCATAAACAGGTTCGCAGGTAGGCGTTACATGAGATCCACCGATCGACTGTTCGATGTGAAACCCCGCCGTTTGTTCCATCCGGCATTGTCGGTCGTCTCCGTGTCTCCTGGAGTGCCCTGGTATTACACGTGTGCCGTCAAGTGAGATTTTTGGATTCTCGGCCATATGGCATCAACGTTTCGATTTAGGCGCGATAGGGGTACGGTTGAGGCACTCACGAGTTTGTCACTGAGAATTAAGATCACCTGCTGGAAAAGTGAGTGCAACCAGTGATTGATTGGACCTACAGGTGTACCTTCCTCGAGGTTGTTGCCATCGCCATTGACGATCTTGGAATTTACGTACAAGAATGTATGGGTTAAATCCACTTACGCTGTATCAGAGATGGGGATGACGAATTCGATGGGGCTCGGCTCTGTGATGCTGGAGAGAGAGAGAGAGATGTTCCACCCATTGCCCCTCCTCGGTGCTGGTCTAGGTCATTGGTGCGATCCGCAAATCGAATTCGCTGTTGGTGAAAGGGCATGAACCTGGATGGATGAAGGTCATGTTTACGCAAAGATGTCCCGGGCATTCGATGTGTGTCATCGTTGGGTCGGCCGTCGACTGGTGCGAGGTGTCGGGGTGCAGGTCACGGATCACGCTCGGCGTGGTGTTGGAGGCGGTGTCAGGGGCGTCCGCTGTTGCTGCATCTATTTTCAACGTGGGGATTTCCAACAATTTCTTGTGGAACGTGCACATATGTCAAGACTTGGGCAAAATCCTGCCATCCTTTGGGGGCAAAATTCCAACCAGTACGAGGCCTAGGTGGCCCTTCACGGTTTCGTAGCAATGGCCCCGGTCTAATTTCATAATACGATATATCGTCCATCTTCGGCTGCATCATAATTCTTCTTGCCTTCTTAGTAGCGTATATATATAATACCACCATGTTCAGCATTATCAACGTTGAAAACGAGCATGCGTTCGTGTACACGGTGATCGAGGTCATGGAGTAACTTCTATCCTGTCTCAGTTGTGCCCCTTGGCCGTGCCCAAAAATCAGGACTCATTTACGGAGAGAAAATCGGTCCAAAAATAAGCGGATAGGGTGACCGCCACTTTTTTTCGCCTTTTCAACTTCGTACCGGTCCTGGGAACATAATAACAATTTAATTGAAATCGCAATTACAGATTTTCCTGTACAGGATTACAGGATTTGAAGGAAACCAATGATTGCCCAGATGGAATATCATATCTGGACCTATACATTTACAAGAATGATCTGGACTTTCTCTCGAGTTGACTCTATGACAAGAGAGACGACTTCAATTTTGACATAGTTAACCATCAATTTCTGGATAGAAACATTCCAGAAAGGTATGCATACGGCGTGTACGTCTCTCGCCTGGTAACATTAGCTACATCATGCGCGGAATGTGACGACTTTAATCAACGCCATAGAATATTACTGGAGAAACAGGGCTATACCACCAAACGCCTCCATTCAAAGTTTCTGAAATTCTAGGCAGGGATCGTTTGAATATCATGTGATTTACATTTACATGATGTTCGAATGCACAGTCGCAATCAAGGCATGACTGAGATAATACTTTGGAAACGACTTGGATTCATTCTGGGTAAATCTTGTGTATTTATTATTTTTATTTTATACACATTTGGAATCGGTGCTACCTGTCATACGAAATAGATCTTTCGATTATTGACGCGGAAATTCTTTTATGGAAGACGGCTGAATGTTGGATGCCGGATTTGACGCTGCCCATGGTCTCGTTATACTTGTGAACGAAAAACACCTTCTGAGCTTTCAGAAACTGTTGGGTTAGTTGAGGAATTGAGTGCCTTCGCCGGTTTGCAAATACAACGGTTTGCTCTCCGTCTAGAAGATACACTTGGACGCAGCCACGATATTCTCCCCCTACATCGACAGGATATCAATGCACGTCAAGATGTACTAAAGGCACTCCTGTCGACAAATTCCGCTTGCCATTGGGCTCGTTAAAAATGACGACGAGTGGCTCAAGTTAAGGCATAGGTGTCTTGTTTTTAAACCAATCTCGGACTTAATTTTATCCCTCGGTGTTTAGCGTCTCGATAGACGGCTGACAATGCACTATGGGCGACCGGACTGTCGGGACTGTAACACAACGTGTCCAACACCTTCTCCCAGCTCTTCATGGTGATGATTGAAGAAGGACCCGTGTTCTATCGTTTATTTATAATGGGAATATCTTGGGCCGGGGTCTCAGTTCCGTTCTGAATTCTTTCATTGGGTACTGCCAGCGTACGAGCCCAGCCCAACTCGTCCGAATTACAATACATATAAGGGAAGTGGGAAGAGGTGCCGACATACTGACAGAGCCACATGATTTCACAGTATAGTTTTCTGGTTAACCTATTCTAAAGCACATACCAAGAATCTAACGGTTCGTGATATGTGCTGTACCTCAGATACGCTTTTATTGTACCTGTTCATGTGGCAGCGTTGATGGCATGACCGCTCGTCCTCTGTAAGCAACTGATCCTGATCCGCCACGGCATAATTCCAACGCGGACCATAGAACAGGATGGAGGGTAAAATGCACTGTACTTTCACTTAGCCGACCCAATTGAACATAGAAGGGGCCGGTTCGGACGTCCACATCGTGACACAAGTGGATGAGGTTGCCGTTGGTCCAAACCCTTCCGGGACAGACGAATGTGAGCCGGTCGCGGTTGTGTAACGTCCGCATCACGGTTCTCACCCTCTTCCACGATATCGACCATATCCTCCTAAACGTGCAGGAAGAACTAGGGGGTCAAGCTGATTATTTGCCCCGCCATGGTAAGAACGCGAATGGATAGATTGTTCATGTAGGAAGCTATTGTTTGAGTCTTTGTCAGACTCAAGTCTAGACACATTATTGTCCCTAGACTTGGCTATTGTATGCATTGTCTCGTGATTCTTACACGGAGTATGAACCGTTGAATTCCACACGATTCCGCTCTCCCTCATATTTCTAAAGAGGAAATATCCGTGCAGTGATGGCTCTCCGACACTTTAATCAGGTCGAAGGATCGGACAGTTGATCAGTTTAGTCACGTAAAATGTCACCCTTGTCTTCATCTCCACCTGCCATAGCGTTGTTGACGGATTCATTCCAAGGCATCCATGGTCTTCAGTAGGGCCAGTTCCATCTCCCATGACGCACGATTCTTAATGGTGAAGGACCGGTCGCACACGAGCGTATTGTTACACGGGTAAAATAACCGAAGGTGAGATGTAACTTTAAGGCCGTGCATGGCTTAGTTCTCAAAAATGGTATGGGTATATTGTCGATGCGTCTGAAATACAGGTCTAACACAGGGTGATGGCGGTAAAAACAGCGAAAGATGGTCACCAATGGCGTTGGTATATAGTACTCGCAGCATCCTTTGCTGGTAACGCCTCGGTGCGGTTCCTTCAGATCCGTGGTGAAGTTCCCCTCCTCCACAGGCGTTGCTGGATTTCTGGTGAGGGATGATCTGAATCTTCCATGCGTCATGATTTGGACAAGTAAGTAAAAACATCGCCTGTATTTATTGGACATCAGTATGATGAATCATGGGATAGTAAGACGTAAACTAGACCCTACATTATTGGTAATTGTCTGGCGCTGGGGTTGAAGTTCCTTTCTTGATCCTCTCATTGGGTTTTGACGCCGCATCAGCCTCCGTTGCATATATGTAATTAACACTGGGTTGCCTGAGCATATCCGGATAGTCTATGGCGTTGACATCCTCAGACGGTGGAAATACGAGTGTCTAATTTCGCGAGGACATCATTCTGGGTCGTGGAGGTGAGAACCGAACAGTCATAATTACCTATTTAGTTATCTAATAACAATAAAAAATCCTTTGAACTATGGCTAGCTTACCTTACCACATACAGCCACGGCCTCGGTTTCTCCACTGACTTTACATGGTATGTCGTATATATATACTTAAATCATAGGAGAAGGCCATTTGGTCAGCTCTCCCATTGGAACCAGGGTTAAAATCAGATAATTACAACACATATAAGGGAAGTGGGAAGAGGTGCCGACATACTGACAGAGCCACATGACTTCACAGTATAGTCTTATACGGTTAACCTATTCTAAAGCACATACCAAGAATCTAACGATTCGTGATATGTGTTCTATCTCAGGTACGCTTTTATTGTACCTGTTCATGTGGCAACTTAGATGATATGACCACACGGCCCCTAGCACCAGCATAAGCGGTATTAGATACAAATCTACAGAGCCATGATGGCAATGCTCTGACAACTCGTATATTGGTAATTGGTGAGCTGTTTCGCTGTGACAACTCGTACACTGGCCTGGGGATTGGTGAGCTGTATCGTCGTCAGATGAAAATGACGGCATTTAACACAAAAGACTAGTCTGTAAGGCCCGATGTCGACCCAGCATCAACTTCCCACAAATGCCAACATATATCAAAGACCAAATGGTCTGTACAGGGGGGCGGGCCTCGGGGACGAAACGTCCACCAGCAGAATCTCGCCATATGAACCATAGTGGCGCCACCGTCAGGCAAATCTTACTGAAACGCAATACCAATTCATGTCACAAGGAATGCGATTCGCTCGGTCGGATGAAAAAGAAAACCATATGTGGCGCCACATACAGATCTTGCTGAAGCGTAACACCAATCGACTGATTTGTGGCAAGGAACCCATATGCCAAATTTCAGAGGTATCCGACGAAACGTTTCGAGTTTATTTTCAGCGAAGACATATAATTCGCCCGGACAAGCACGGAAGGACGAAATGAACCCTGGTGTCGCCTCCTTCAGCAATACCAATCGACGTCTTGTCACAAGGAATGCATATGCCGAATTTCGTAGGAATCCGACAAAGTGTTTCAAAGTTATCCCTTGAAAAAAATTCACACAGACACGAACGGACACGAATGCACATCGACAAACGGATAGAATCAGACAAAGCATTTCAGAGTTATCGCTTGCAACGAATTCGTACGGACACGCACGGACACGCACGGACACGCACGGACATCCACAGAAGGATGGAAGGAACCAAGTTATCCCTTGAGAAGAATTCACACAGACACGAACGGACATGAACGAACACGAATGAAAATCCACAGAAGGATGGAACGTAACCCAGTGGCGTCACCTTCAGGCAGATCTTACTGAAACGCAATACCAATCGACTTCTTGTGGCAGGGGAATGCATATGCCAAATTTCGGAGGAATCCGGCAAAATGACTGAAAGTTATCGCTTGCGAAGAATTCACACAGACATGTACGAAAAAAGCATGGAAGGATGGAACGATACCCATTAAAATTACAACACATATAAGGGAAGTGGGGGGAGGGGTAGCCCTCCGACCGCGTTGCCATTGGAGTCCTGTTGTATCGAATAGGGCTTTGAACAAATGAATCCCACACCGATTTTTCTATGGAACTATCACTGGCAGAAGGATATGGTCGCGCGGATCAGTTATTGCATGGTACAGACTTGACCGACCACGGTCGAACACGCATCTTGATCTTGACAATTGTGGTCAGAGCGACCATGAAAGAGATAGTCAAACCGTGTAGAACATAGTCGGTCACACTGTATCATGAAATACCTGATAATCCTTCTGACATTATACGTCTGGAGCTGTTTTGTAACATGTGTCTGGAGCTAGGGGCCGTTTGAACGCCATGCGTTTTACATCTCCACGGCTTTCAATGAACAATTCCCACTATACCTCAAGTTAATCCTTGGACAATGTTGTCTGGCCTCGATGACACCTGGCTTGCCCCCCTGAGCTGCGGTTCGTCAATTCAAGCGCTTCCCCATGTCTCTAACCCAGAATATATTTTAATCGATGATAACTGGTATACTTTCGATTTGAAGTTGCCAAATTTATCACAAATGTAAGCTCATTGCTCCTTTCTTGGTATAGTAGGAATATTTTATCCATATTATCATATTTACACCAGCTATCAGCTGAAAACCCGCTTCATGTTATAAATATACGAGAAGAGATCACGATAACAACCCGCACACGTTGTGGCCCAGGTGCTGTGTACCAGTGCCGCCGACACCGGGGCAAGACAGCATTATCCAATGATTAATGTGGAAAGGCCCCATTGAACAGTCACAACCAAAGCGTCACTGGAATACATCATACTCTCAAGAAAGACAAGGAAATTACTTTGCATAAAAATATAGTTAGTTAGTGATAGGGAGTTAATTTACCTGAGTTTACTGGTGACAACAGGGGTATGGTACCATAACGGTGACTGTCTCCTCACCATAATTTTACGGTGACGAAGTAGTTACAGTTGTGGTACCATACAGTCTAGATGACCGCTGTATACACACTACTTTCACCGACAGATAACTTAGGTGTACGAGAAGTAAATCCTGACTACTGCCATCATTGCTACTCTCTTGCAAGAAATAAATATGGCAAGCCAAAGTGCTTTTTATTCCGAATTTCCGATATCGGGAATTCAATTCCCGATATCAAAAATTCTAATTTCCGATATCGGAAATTCAGTGACAATTTTCGATATCGGAAATAGAATTTCCCATATCGGGAATTCAATTTCCGATATCGGAAATAGAATTTCCCATATCAGAAATTGTCACCGAATTCCCGATATCGGAAATGAAAGCCGGAAGCTTAACAAAACCTAGGGGTGCATTCCACACCTCTAAATGATGTGCGGCTAAAAACAGGCATGGGTTCGGATCTTCGGCCATAAATAGATGTAAAATCTTGAACAAAAACCTTGTAAAAGTATATATTTTATAAATGGGCACACTCGTGCTCTTATTTCAGGAGACTTGTGAGCTATTGAAATTGAAAAGGAAAGACGTGCAATCCTCCGTAACCCTTCTTCAACTTTTCTGAAAAACTCCATAAAATATATGAAAATGTGTCAAATTCTACCCGCAACCCAGCGAAAATGTACGAAATGATTTTCTTTTTATGTATGTTAAAGTGTTTCCCGTCCAAAGAACAATTTAAAATGGCGAAAAAAAAGGGGGTCGACCTACTCGTTTTTTGTAAAATTTTATGGCCATAAAGGAATCCTCATTTTCGCTTCCCGAAAAAGTGCGGATTTTGGTCCGCCAGATATTCAATTCCGGACACGATTAACTCTGTAGTGGCGAGTGGGTGCGATCAACAAGCAATTATTATATCCTCGTTTGGAGAAATGGTTACGTCCAGCAGGGTGATACTATAGATATCAGTTAGTAGAAAGGTAAGAAGAATTACCTTGCTGTCAAAATCGGGCGACCTTCCTGATTATAAAATTAGGGAGACACCACTTTGTACGAAACCGTGGCAAGTGTGGAGTGCACCATAGAGTTGAAATTTCCGATATCGAAAATTCAGTGACAATTTTCGATATCGGAAATTGCATTTCCGATATCGGAAATTGCAATTCCGATATCGGAAATTGAATTTCCGATATCGGGAATTGTCCCCGAATTCCAATTCCCGATATCCGAAATTCAATTTCCGATATCGAAAATTTCAATTTCCGATATCGGGAATTCCAATTTCCGATATCGGAAATTGAAGGTCATGAATTCCCGATATCGGAAATTTTAATTCCGATATCGGAAATTCAATTTCCGATATCGGAAATTCTCGAATAAAAAGCACTTTGGCTTGCCATAAATAAACTTTGTTTTATTTTCAGTTTTGATTTGGTGTTAACTGTCGATACGGGTAAATGCTGGTGGATGCACTCGACTGAGAACAACGTCGACCCATCGGGACACTAGCCGTCCTTTTACGATTTTGGCTTTCAAGTACATACACGTGCGAGCTAATACACCGTATCCGAGTTTGTCATGGCGAACTTGATGGGCTCGACATCGTGGTGCTGGAGAGGGGTAGATGTTCTATCCCTTGGCCATCTCTGGCGTTGGTGTATATTCTTAGAACGTTCCACACATCTGTCGTCTTCAAAATACATCGTCACTTGGCTGATCGACTGGTGCCACGTATCGAAGTAGTGTGTCTTTCAATAATTCCACTTACGCGGTATTGCGCCTCAATGACCAAGACAGCTTCCGCTTCTTTGGCTCGGAGGGGGACAAGGCTGTAGATCTAGTGGCTTGCCTCGGGCGGCTTGTCCCCCCAGCGCTTTGATTTCGACAATCACGAGCCAGAGGAAGGTTTTGACGAAGCTCCCCAGCATCATTGAATGCGCGTGCCACTAAAGACGGTCATGCCACACCCGGCGTGTTTGAAGTAGTAGTTCACGTAGTTGTATGGATTGCGCTGTAAGTCACCCTCTGTCTCATCATGCAAAGTCGAACAATCACGCCAATCGGACGTTCGAATGTGATAGGTCGTCCGGATTCATCTCTTATATCGATGGCGATAGTGATGTCGATCTTGCGGACTAGAAGATTGATGTGGGTAAAGTCAGTTGATCTGCGTATTGATCTGTCACCAGATTGACGTGTAATAGAGGGGCATTGGTATCCTCGACTACGCGTACATCGACCACGTAAATAAAGGTAGAACCTGTATAAACCAGTTTCAGTGTTTCATGGTTTTGATATGCCTGAAGGGAAGATCGACGTAGCCCACCAGTGACAAGTCCCAACAACCGTTGCAAATTGGGACCGACTCAAAAGATCGCTCCAGCTCCCAGGATCAACTGTAACTTTTGGTCACGTTCGTTGTACGTCAGGTCCACATCATTGACAAACGCAAAGGGTTGCGTCCTATTAGTCAGGTAATTTGCAATGACATCATGACCGACAACGCGAATGGCGTTTGGTACCGGCCTTTGAAGAATATGACGTTATAGACCTTGTTCTTCAACAAGACATCGTACCAAACCATGCCTTCTTTCGCGTTGTACGATATGTAGGGTAATGGATATCCACCAGGTCGCATTTTGATTGTCTGGTGAGATGAAGAGGGCGAGAGAGGTACATGATGTTATGGTCTAAGATGATGCCCGGAGTAGTATATATAGAGCAAATTGAGGGAATAGCGCCTCACTGCGCATGCGCAGAACCAAAATTGTGGCGGTATTGTGGCGGTATTGGGGAGGTGCGCATGCGTGATGAGGGGGCGTGGCCTATAGTGAGTGGGGTGGGTTCAAAATGGCGGCTACTTACAGTCCGCCATTTTGAACCCACCTTTTCAAAATGGCGGCTACTTAAAGTCGGCCATTTTGAACCCACCCCACTCACCAGTGCACTCATTGACACCGGTGTCAAGTTCAAGTTCAAGTTCAAGTTCAAGTTTATTGCACCAAACACCCGGTACAGGGCAGAGTACAAAACAAAACAAAGTAAAATGCTTACCCCAAATATAGGGTTAAGAACAAGAATACCAATGAAGTCAGAAATACAGTATTACGTTCCGTCATATCATAGGTATTCATAAATGTAGCTCTTTTATTGAGCTGACACTGTACTAGACTACAAGTATCTTATCTATAGCCTATACTGAACATAATATGTAGGCTACATATAGCCATGAACATTCAAACAGAATGCATACATTACTACATATATACATTATATCATGGTAGTAGGTCAAGTCTCTTGTTGTACCAACTGTACAGGTTATCACCAATCAGGTTTATTTGAAGGCGATCATTATTGGTTAATAAATACACAAATTTACCATCCGGTGTCAAAGTACCAAAGACAATATTTGTCTCATTTATTTTGTCAAAAAGAATTTTTCTCTCAATATTGAAAATATGGCACTGCATAACAAAGTGGAATTCGTCTTCTCTTATATTACATTTGGGGCATAAGCGTTGCTCCACAGGTGTGATTGGACGCGTATGTCTACCAGTCAATGCGTGCATAGTTCCGGCAGGGAAAAAAAAGTTCCGGCAAAAAAAATAAAAAAAAATGTATTCATGCGCGGTGATGCGGTTTGGCCGTGGTTTTGGCGGTGATTCGGTCTCGGGAAAAAGCTTCCGCGGAGAAAAAGTAGTCCCTAGATAAAATGGTCCGATGGGGTTGAGTGAGGTATCAAAGTGAAGCTTAGGTGAAGGGGCATCTAATGGGTTGGGTGTGGGGTTGACATATCGGCCTTCCGCGCATGCGCGGCGGCCGAAGGGTATGAAAATAGCCTTTTTGGAGCTATGGGAGCCCCTAGTTGACCGATGGGGTCGAGTGAGGTATCAAAGTGAAGCATATGTGAAGGGGCATCTGATGGGCTGGGCGCGGGTTGAACTATCGGCATTCTGCGCATGCGCGGAGGCCCAAGGGTATGGAAATAGACGTTTTGGAGCTAGGGAAGCCCCTAATGGACCAATGGGGTCGAGTGAGGTATCGATGTGAAGCATTCGTGAAGGGGCATCTGATGGGCTGGGTGTGGGGTTGAAATATCGGTATTCTGCGCATGCGCGGTGGCCCAAGGGTATGGAAATAGCGGTTTTGGAGCTAGGGGAGTCCCTAATGGGCCAATGGAGTCGTATGAGGTATCAAAGTGAGGCATTCGTGAAGGGGCATCTGATGGACTGGGCGTGGGGTTGAAATATCGGCATTCTGCGCATGCGCGGTGACCCAAGGGTATGGAAATAGACGTTTTGGAGCTAGGGAAGCCCCTAATGGTCCAATGGAGTCGTATGAGGTATCAAAGTGAAGCATTCGTGAAGGTGCATCTAATGGACTGGGCGTGGGGTTGAAATATCGGCATTCTGCGCATGCGCGGTGGCCGAAGGGTATGAAAATAGCCTTTTTGGAGCTAGGGAAGCCCCTAATGGTCCAATGGGGTCGAGTGAGGTATCAAAGTGAAGCATTCATGAAGGGGCATCTAATGGACTGGGAGTGGGGTTGACATATCGGCCTTCTGCGCATGCGCGGCGGCCCAAGGGTATGAAAATAGACGTTTTGGCATCTAGGGGAGCCCCTAATGGTCGAATGGGGTCGAGTGAGGTATCAACGTGAAGCCTAGGTGAAGGGGTATTTGATGGCTGGGTGGGTGCATGTAAAATTTTTCCTGAAAAAAAAACGGAACACGGACTTTATCGAAAAACCTGGGAAAATGCCTATATGGGGTATGAGGGGTATATAGGTCGCCGGGCTTAACGGGGCTTGTCTATCAACAGAGTTATCTTCCCTAGTTCCAGGGTGGGTGTATGTAAAAATTTTCCTGAAAAAATACGGAATACGGACTTTATCCTAAATTACGGAAAAATGCCTATATGGGGTATGGGAGGTATAGCACCATCCTGGGAAACCTACTTCTATACATTTGCGGTAGGGTTGTGGGGTCTCGTTTTACTCGTCTCGTCATTTAGAACATGATAGGAAGTGTCCCCGTGCGAATCGGTGAAATTTTTGAAAAAGTACGATATAGCCTCATATAGTCCCATACTGAGGGTATAGGACCGATGTTTGTCCCCCTGAGAAACGTACTTCTATACATTTGCGGTAGGGTTGTGGGGTCTCGTTTTACTCGTCTCGTCATTTAGAACATGATAGGAAGTGTCCCCGTGCGAATCGGTGAAATTTTTGAAAAAAGTCACCGAGCCTCATATAGTCCCATACTGGGGTATAGGTTCGATGTTTGTCCCCCTGGGAAACGTACTTCTATACATTTGCGGTAGGGTTGTGGGGTCTCGTTTTACTCGTCTCGTCATTTAGAACATGATAGGAAGTGTCCCCGTGCGAATCGGTGAAATTTTTGAAAAAAGTCACCGAGCCCCATATAGTCCCATACTGGGGTATAGGTTCGATGTTTGTCCCCTGGGAAACGTACTTCTATACATTTGCGGTAGGGTTGTGGGGTCTCGTTTTACTCGTCTCGTCATTTAGAACATGATAGGAAGTGTCCCCGTGCGAATCGGTGAAATTTTTGAAAAAAGTCACCGAG
>JAVTVY010045665.1:0-21908 GCA_036873755.1 Hanleya hanleyi | reverse complement strand
GGTAAATGAAGATCCTCTAGGCAAAGGAAACCAATAGCGAATGTATATGAAATAGAATTTGAATTGAAATATACAAGAACATTATAGTCAGGGTTATTCCTTGTTGTCAATGGTGTGAATAGGAGAGAATTTTGATTACAACATAACTGTTGGCGATGTAAAACATGATTTAACCAGAAATATCCATACGCGAGTATCTACACTGCATATGACGTTTTCCGTAGGCAAAGTAGAAAACCTTCATATCTTCAATGCAAAATTCTTCCCGGAAAACATCTTTGGTTATAATTATAGGTTCTGATTTGAATTTCGTATAGTTTGTGACTAACATGCATATCACGAATGAGTACTGACACGCCAGTTACATTAATGCAACAATTTGAATGACATAGTGTCTACTGATCCGAAATTACTCGTTTGAATTTCAGGCTTACAAACCGGTCACTTGTTTTTTTCTTAAGGACCGTTATGACGACCATTGGATCCTGAGAGCTGGACGGACTTGGGAGGTGTAAAGACTGATACATTTGGCTGTCAAATGTCGGACCTGAACCAGAGTGACCTTTCAGGTATATTGCTCTAATTGTTTTATGCGCGACAAAACCACTTGAAGCAATGCATCTAGCCATTAGCAAAACTTTTTAAGAAGTGCATGAATGCATTATTCCACAGAATAGT
This sequence comes from Hanleya hanleyi, assembly GCA_036873755.1. Lineage (NCBI taxonomy): Eukaryota > Metazoa > Mollusca > Polyplacophora > Lepidopleurida > Hanleyidae > Hanleya > Hanleya hanleyi. The sequence continues at coordinate 21,230 of JAVTVY010045665.1, read as the reverse complement.
TGTTCCCTACAAACACAGATACTGGCTATCTCCTTTCTATTACAATAAGAATGACCATACTTTAGATATTATTTGCGTGATAGCTCTCCCGAAATACATGACCACACTGTTTAAATTAGACCTTACCAGTTCTCCAATAACTTAGCGGGTAGGCGCCAGAGTTACATCAGTCATTTAATAACCAGCCGTCGCTATAAGGAATTGCTAGTCTATAATTTAAGGACCTTATTCACACGAGACCAAAGCATCCAAATACAAAATGAAACAACTTAACTACAACTTAAACTTAGCAATCCACACAAAAATCCATATACAGCTGGAGATCAACGTTCTCATTGACCTCCTCAATGTCCCACAGGTTTGACATTAAATCGTGCTATTTAGGGCATTTCTGTTCACTAGGGCATATATGTGTCAAGTCAAGAAAAAAATATCTCTTTGAAATGTCAAGATTACTATTTGTCTGGAATGGCTTAAGATAAATTGCGTCAACGTATTGTACGCACGTCTTTAAGAATCGATCATCTTGGGTCTCTGGATTCTGGATCGTTCAAAATACTATACTGTGAAGTCCTGTGGCTCTGTCAGTATGTCGGCACCTCTTCCCACTTCCCTTATATGCGTTGTAATTTTTACCTGTATATGGCGAGATTCTGCTGGTGGACGTTTCGTCCCCGAGCCTCGCCCCCTGTACAGACCTTTTGGTCTTTGATATATGTTGGCATTGTCGGAAGTTGATGCTGGGTCGTCATCGGACCTTACAGACTAGTATTTTGTGTTAAATGCCGTCATTTTCATCTGACGACGATACAGCTCATCAATCCCCAGTGTACGAGTTGTCACAGCGAACAGCTCACCAATTACCAATATACGAGTTGTCAGAGCATTCTAATATCGCTTATGCCGGTGCTAGGGGCCGTGTGGTCATGTCATCCATGTTGCCACATGAACAGGTACAATAAAAGCGTACCTGAGATACAACACACATCACGAATCGTTAGATTCTTGGTATGTGCTTTAGAATAGGTTAACCGGAAGACTATACTGTGAAGTCTAGTGACTCTGTCAGTATGTCGGCACCTCTTCCCACTTCCCTTATGTGTGTTGTAATTCTAAATGGGAACTAGTGAAGTTTGATTACCAAAATAACTATTTCTTCCAACGTCGTGGTGATTAATAAAACTCAAGCCGGGTCGTGTGGTTGGCTGGTATACAAATCATCACATGCATCACTTTTGGTTCTTGTGATGTTTTTTTTTAATATACAGTCAGTATATTGTTCTGTGGGGGCATATGACATCTTGTCAGTACTCCGGCATCATTTGTTTCACCACCCATTTAATGTTGTGTTTACGGAAATAATTACATTGAACAAAATGAATTGAATTGAAATTTTTCATAAATACGATTCCCTCAGTGCCTTCATTATTATGACCCAAATCATCATCTTAAGAAAACAGCCTTTCTGTAGTCCAAAGCATCTGCACAAATGACCTGGTTGGTTTTCTAAATTATACTATCTGTGTTCATCACGTCCTTGGCTTCAAGCCACCCCCCCCCCCCCCCCCCGACCAATATCTGGGATTCCAGTCATGGATCTGTATAGATACATATATCTGAACTGATATAAACGTAGAACTTTACCATTGCTGGAGTAAACACTATGCTCAAGGTAATACAGGTTGAATTTATTCTCCATACGCTGATATGCTGATAACAGACGTGCCATTGACTGAATGAGCTTTACAAACCCATACGTTTAAAACATTTTAAGAGAAAGTTATTCCCCCCACTTGAACGACTTGCGTTCGATCCCGTGCCAGTATGGTTTCTGTGTCAAATTAAGGAGTAGAGGACGATCATTTCTAGCGGTTGATTTTTATATTAAATTTCTTTGTCTTCATCAGGTTAAGAGAAGATAATTGAAAAAATAAGGTCGAAATACTCGTTATCAAAATATATTCAGCAATATTTATGCACATCAATTTTTAGCCATAACACTGAATAAAAAGTTAAATTTGCCTTTTTTCTTGCCTGAAGCTCATTAAATCAAAATTCTTTATGTCGAATTTTCGCTTTTTCTTCTATATAATACTACATATAGACACAAAAAGTTGTTGTTGCATACGTAATAAAAGCATGGGGTCAACATGAATTGTTTCAGAAAATAGTAGCGGTATAAGAGATAAATTGATCCATTCCAGCCCTATGTTTAGGAGAGGATGAGGTGGAGAATATTTATGAAGATTCGTCTATGAAGCATTTACACTTTTCCTTTTTGTTCAAAATGAATACGTTTGTTCTATAACATCAGGAACACTTTGCGCTCTCCAACCGTTAAATCTAAAATATCCAAATTTTGGTCAGTCATATCCCACTGTCCATCCCTCAGTAACTCCCATAAAAGATTCTAACGTGTCAGATATGAGCCTTGCGTTGAATTTTATCCTATATTAAGGTATCTTGGCACATTTGTAGGGATATTCAGACTGTTGTGAAAACTTCAACAAATCACCATGTTTTGCCGCATACGGGCACTGAAATGAACGTCCTTTATTTCCTTAAAGGAGACCGACTATTACGTCAAAGATGATGCCGCACACAGCAATATCTGGAAAATCTGTGTGGGCCATTGAGTCAGAACTTCAACTGAAATTTTCATATATATGTGAAATGCTATTGATCCGAGGAAGAGGTCGTTTGATTTATATAGCTGCACAAATCGTTCTCCATCTCACGTCTCATATTTGCTTAACTGCCATATCGATCTTGAACCCTTCCATCATTTGAATCATGCTCAAGTAGCTTAAGTATTCGTCTAACAAACAAAGAAAATCACGTGAAAAACTTTAATTCCTGAATTGCTACTTCACGCCATCAATTTTCTTTAACGCGATTATCGTGTTTTCACACAACAGTACTACAAATAGAAAATCCTGAGCCTGTAGGGCATGCATTGTGTATTACCATACAGTGACACGATGGGAGAAACCGGGGTCCTCGCCTTCGGAAAAGAGCTACTGATGTAACAATATAATTAATATACATGTATAGGATACGACATTCCCTGGCCATAGTCCTTCACACTGAGTTGCTACTTGAATGATCACAACAGTTCATATATACGAATGATCCTGCATTTGATAGTTAACCGTCGAGTGAACAACTTTTAATAAGGAACAAGAGTATGGTCGTGAACACGAGTCTCGCATTTGACAATCGATGAGAAGCAGTTGTCAACACAAAAGGATCGAAGTTGAAATTCGACACCTAGACTGAAGTGAGCATACGGCCCCTAACACCGTCCTTATCTGACCCAGATAGATGAATGGACGAATTGTGGTGATATAATAGAACTATTCTACTACATTCACTCCCCTTTATAGGGACAAAGAAAAATGGTCGATATATCATGTATTCTGAGTTTGCTGTTATATAAAATGGTGTATATTTGTTTCGGTCAACTTCGTCGCTCTAATAATATCGTAACGAGTGATGTTACAAAGAGAGTTCACTGCGGATGGAAATACAAATATCCATTTAGGGGCTTACAGCCACCAGAGGGTATTTTCATATGCATTTAACAATTAAGCAATAAGATTCACAATGGTGGTGGGAACCTCGAACGGTGTAGTTTGATTTTGCTGGCCTAAGACACACAACTACAGTCTACTGCAAGACTTTCGAGGTGTCCACATGAACAGATACAGCGAAGGAATCATTGACACATACTATACTCTAGAGAAGAAAATCCGTTGAACAGAGATGAAAATCTGTCGTCGATATATGTGTTCCTTCTCAATCACCAGACGCTATATGGACCATCTTCTATATGGAGATCCTCTAGGCAAAGGAAACCAATAGCGAATGTATATGAAATAGAATTTGAATTGAAATATACAAGAACATTATAGTCAGGGTTATTCCTTGTTGTCAATGGTGTGAATAGGAGAGAATTTTGATTACAACATAACTGTTGGCGATGTAAAACATGATGTAACCAGAAATATCCACACGCGAGTATCTACACTGCATATGACGTTTTCCGTAGGCAAAGTAGAAAACCTTCATATCTTCAATGCAAAATTCTTCCCGGAAAACATCTTTGGTTATAATTATAGGTTCTGATTTGAATTCCGTATAGTTTGTGACTAACATGCGTATCATGAATGAGTACTGACACGCCAGTTACATTTATGCAACAATTTGAATGACATAGTCTCTACTGGTCCAAAATTACTCGTTTGAATTTCAGGCTTACAAACCGGTCACTTGTATTTTCGTATGAACCGTTATGACATCCATTGGATCCGGAGAGCTGGACTATGGAAGACGGCAGCGGCCACTCGCCTTCTCGCATACTCGCCCTGCATTTTTCTGACACGAGCAGTCGAGAAGTCGAGAACGCGAGGCGAGAAGTCGAGAAGTCGAGGCGAGAAGTCGAGATTGCGAGGCGAGAAGTCGAGGACGCGAGGCGAGAAGTCGAGATTGCGAGGCGAGAAGGCGAGATCTTTCTCGATTTCTCGCCTTCTCGTCTTTGCTTTGTGGCAAAAAGGCGAGAAGTCGAGAAGGCGAGCATGCGAGAATGGACGGATTCTCGCGTTCGCGACTTCTCGCCTTCTCGACCTTTAAAAAACAAGGCGAGAAGGCGAGCATGCGAGAATGGACGGATTCTCGCGTTCGCGACTTCTCGCCATTTAAAAAAAAGGCGAGAAGTCGAGAAGGCGAGCATGCGAGAATGGACGGATTCTCGCGTTCTCGACTTCTCCCGTTCTCGCCCTTTTCAGATTAGGCGCGAAGGCGAGAACATCCTCGACTTCTCGCCTTCCGATCTCTTCGATCATGCGCATAAGAGACCGGAAGGCGAGAAGTCGAGAATGTTCTCGCCTTCTCGCCTTATCGCCTTCTCGACCTTTAATGTCTTGTAAAAGTGGACACTCGATTAAAAACTGGTATTCATTACTAACCGTTGTCATAGTACATTTGGTACATAAAAGTTCGGTTTGAGTGACATTTCTAAATCTACGAGTAACAACAGGAAGTCTATGGTTGCCAGTCCAGAAGCTTCTTTGGTGTAAACTGTTTGTACAATACATAAACTGAGCTCTCTCCCATTTCTGGGAATGTCGATCAGTCAGTCTTTGCTTGACAGTATCATTCAGCCAATTCAAACTTCTAAAGTTTTGATTAAGCCAAATGTAATTCAGCCCACAGGATTCAAATATTGCTTTAACAATAACCATTTGGAAGAAAAGACATCTGAATTATGAAAATGAAACAGAGCCTCATATATAGCGCTGGAGTACTTAGCTTGTGTGTCTAATAAGAGGGTACCCCCGAATTTAACCATACGCAGATTAATTTTAATACTAAGAGAGGATTTGCCAAATTCACCGAATATCTGTGCAATAGGCGTGCGAGTACCGAGTTTCATTATGAATTTGAGATACATATCTTGCAATTTTTCAATGATCTGGACATTTTTAAAACCCCAGACATCACATAAATACAACAAAATGGGTATAATCATATACTCAAAAAGATTTAATTGAACATCAATTGCCAGATCTAGACAACATCTATTTCTTTTTATGATAGAAAACATAGCCTTTCTAGCTTGTTCAAACAGGTATTTCCTACATTGATGGGAGTTACCATTGTAAAAACAACAAAATGCCAAGATATTTGTAACTGTCAACAATTTCGAGCTGCTCGTTATCAAAGTGGAATGAAAAGTTTCCGTAGTTAGCTTTACGCTTGCTGAAGATAACTATCTTAGGTTTTTGACAGTTTATTTGCAACTTCCAGGTTTCACGAAAACCTAACGAATTGTTCAGAGCGAATTGAAGGTCTTCCGCATTGACCCATATTAACACGGTATCGTCTGCATACAAGAAAAGTAATAACTTGATCTAAGAAGTCCCCTTGTTGGACCACCACCCTTGACAACACATGATTTAATGCTATGATACATCTTAAAAATAACACGTATAATGTTCCCATCAATTCCACTTTTAAGAAGTTTCACCCAAAGCCCTGGACACCGTACAGTATCGAAGATTTTTTTTATAGTCGATAAAAGCACAGAAAAATTTCTTCCCTTGACTAAGGCACAGATCTATAACAGACTTACTAAGAACACATGGTCTGACGTACGGTACTGTGTTTTTTCTGGGTTTTTTTTTTTTTTTTTTTTTTTGCAGCGGTTCTGAACAGGAAACTGATCATGCGTATAAGTGACCGGAAGGCGAGAAGTCGAGAATGTTCTCGCCTTCTCGCTTCTCGCCTAATCTGAAAAGGGCGAGAAGACGAGAAGTCGAGAACGCGAGAATCCGTCCATTCTCGCATGCTCGCCTTCTCGACTTCTCGCCTTTTTTAAAAGGGCGAGAAGGCGAGAAGGCGAGAACGCGAGAATCCGTCCATTCTCGCATGCTCGCCTTCTCGCCTTCTCGCCCTTTTTTTAAAGGGCGAGAACGCGAGAACGCGAGAATCCGTCTATTCTCGCATGCTCGCCTTCTCGCCTTCTTTTTTTTTAAAGGGCGAGAACGCGAGAACGCGAGAATCCGTCCATTCTCGCATGCTCGCCTTCTCGACTTCTCGCCTTTTTTAAAAGAGCGAGAAGGCGAGAAGTCGCGAACGCGAGAATCCGTCCATTCTCGCATGCTCGCCTTCTCGCCTTCTCGCCCTTTTTTTAAAGGGCGAGAAGTCGAGAACGCGAGAATCCGTCCATTCTCGCATGCTCGCCTTCTCGACTTCTCGCCTTTTTGCTACAAAGCAAAGACGAGAAGGCGAGAAGTCGAGAAAGATCTCGCCTTCTCGCCTCGCAATCTCGACTTCTCGCCTCGCGTTCTCGACTTCTCGCCTCGCAATCTCGACTTCTCGCCTCGACTTCTTGACTTCTCGCCTCGCGTTCTCGACTTCTCGCCTCGCAATCTCGACTTCTCGCCTCGCGTTCTCGCCTTCTCGCCTTCTCGCCTTCTCGCCTAATCTGAAAAGGGCGAGAAGACGAGAAGACGAGAAGTCGAGAACGCGAGAATCCGTCCATTCTCGCATGCTCGCCTTCTCGACTTCTCGCCTTTTTTAAAAGGGCGAGAAGGCGAGAACGCTAGAATCCGTCCATTCTCGCATGCTCGCCTTCTCGACTTCTCTCCTTTTTTAAAAGGGCGAGAACGCGAGAACGCGAGAATCCGTCCATTCTCGCATGCTCGCCTTCTCGACTTCTCGCCTTTTTTAAAAGGGCGAGAACGCGAGAACGCGAGAACGCGAGAATCCGTCCAATCTCGCATGCTCGCCTTCTCGACTTCTCGCCTTTTTTAAAAGAGCGAGAAGGCGAGAAGTCGCGAACGCGAGAATCCGTCCATTCTCTCATGCTCGCCTTCTCGCCTTCTCGCCTTTTTTTTAAAGGGCGAGAAGTCGAGAACGCGAGAATCCGTCCATTCTCGCATGCTCGCCTTCTCGACTTCTCGCCTTTTTTAAAAGAGCGAGAAGGCGAGAACGCGAGAACGCGAGAATCCGTCCATTCTCGCATGCTCGCCTTCTCGACTTCTCGCCTTTTTTAAAAGAGCGAGAAGGCGAGAAGTCGCGAACGCGAGAATCCGTCCATTCTCGCCTTCTCGCCCTTTTTTTTAAAGGGCGAGAAGTCGAGAACGCGAGAATCCGTCCATTCTCGCATGCTCGCCTTCTCGATTTCTCGCCTTTTTACCACAAAGCAAACGAGAAAGATCTCGCCTTCTCGCCTCGCAATCTCGACTTCTCGCCTCGCGTTCTCGACTTCTCGCCTCGCAATCTCGACTTCTCGCCTCGACTTCTTGACTTCTCGCCTCGCGTTCTCGACTTCTCGCCTCGCAATCTCGACTTCTCGCCTCGCGTTCTCGCCTTCTCGCCTTCTCGCCTTCTCGCCTAATCTGAAAAGGGCGAGAAGACGAGAAGACGAGAAGTCGAGAACGCGAGAATCCGTCCATTCTCGCATGCTCGCCTTCTCGACTTCTCGCCTTTTTTAAAAGGGCGAGAAGGCGAGAACGCTAGAATCCGTCCATTCTCGCATGCTCGCCTTCTCGACTTCTCTCCTTTTTTAAAAGGGCGAGAACGCGAGAACGCGAGAATCCGTCCATTCTCGCATGCTCGCCTTCTCGACTTCTCGCCTTTTTTAAAAGGGCGAGAACGCGAGAACGCGAGAACGCGAGAATCCGTCCATTCTCGCATGCTCGCCTTCTCGACTTCTCGCCTTTTTTAAAAGAGCGAGAAGGCGAGAAGTCGCGAACGCGAGAATCCGTCCATTCTCGCATGCTCGCCTTCTCGCCTTCTCGCCCTTTTTTTAAAGGGCGAGAAGTCGAGAACGCGAGAATCCGTCCATTCTCGCATGCTCGCCTTCTCGATTTCTCGCCTTTTTACCACAAAGCAAACACGAGAAGGCGAGAAGTCGAGAAAGATCTCGCCTTCTCGCCTCGCAATCTCGACTTCTCGCCTCGCGTTCTCGACTTCTCGCCTCGCAATCTCGACTTCTCGCCTCGACTTCTTGACTTCTCGCCTCGCGTTCTCGACTTCTCGCCTCGCAATCTCGACTTCTCGCCTCGCGTTCTCGACTTCTCGACTTCTCGTGTCAGCAAATTACAGTCGAGTATGCGAGAAGGCGAGTGGCCGCTACCGTCTTCCATACTGGACGGAGTTGGTAAGTGTAAAGACTGATTCATTTGGCTGTCAAATGTCGGACCTGAACCCAGGTGACCTTTCAGGTATATTGCTCTAATTATGTTATGCGCGACAAAATCACTTGAAGCAGTGCATCTATAGCCATCGGCAAAGCTTTTTAAGAAGTGCGTGAATGCATTATTCAACAGAAATGTTGTTCTTTACAAACACAGATACGGGTTATCTCCTTTCTATTACAATAAGAATGACCATACTTTAGGTACGGTATTATTTGCGTGATAGCTCTCCCGAAATACATGACAGCAATGTTTAAACCAGGGTCACGTCCAATCGATCGAGACGGTTTCTCGATAAACGAGTAAAGCCGATAAATATCTCGTCTCGAAGGGTCCCGGTTTATCTCTATCGATTGTTGCCCCGGTTTGCTCCCGGTTTTCTCTCGAAGCACAAACCCATCTCGATCCCCCTCGAAATAAATCGACTTGCTTCGAGAATGGAATGGAGATGCCTTCAAATGAAGGTTCGAACCATTCGGAAGGCGAGTGCTCGCTCTATATCCTTGTGGCAGCCAGACTAATCTCGGTGAGTATATATGCATTAAGCCACGGATAATGAATTACATTAAACATGATTCATTTCACATTATTTTGTTATTCCGTCTAGAGATCTGTGGTCGCGTACTTGCTCCGGCTGCGCAATTTCACTGTACGTTATGTATGGAAAGAAACAACAACAACAATTGAATTGCATAAAGTGGCTCAATATTATTATTCAGTGTAACTTATTTCGAACTTGTTTTTAGAAATTGAATCACTTGATGAGATGCGTCCAGGAAGTGCACATTGAAATAAATTCTAGAATAAATTCCACATGTTCTTCTGAAAGTATATCACAATGGGATATTTTTATTAACAATACTTATTTGATAGGATCTTGACTTTGAAAATTGTACCACATTTCGTCAAAGTTGCCTTGAAGACTTCAGGAGCGGCTGGTAATTTATTGGAAACCGGAAAATATAAACATAAACGCGTGATCGAAGTGTTTGGGCATTCTCTATCAGCTTTTCCCGCAGACAAAATACGGTATTGTTGATAGTAAATTGCACGTAGCCGTTGATCTAAACCCTGATTGCACTCTGAATTGGGCGTTAATTACTTTCACCATTTGGTCAATTTGTTCAGACGCACGAAACCAGCAATAAATAATAGAACGTGATTATCTTATTGTTTGTGCCAAAATTGTTTTTCCCAGTTTTTCTTTCAAAGTAATTAACCCCTCTCTGTTCGCTGCTGTTTCAAGCCGACGGTTTTCACAGACCGGCTGTGGTGTGAATTATCAACACCTCTTGTTCCGGCTGTGAAAATTTCCACTAACCTCTACCAGGCAAGCTTTTATCAGAAATAAACTTTGTTGATATAATTTCCTTACTTGAACTATATCACAAGAGAGTAATTCCAAGTAAAATGGAATCTGCAATGAATAACAAAATATAAAAAAAATACACGTCTACGAAAATGCACCGGTCAAACACTTCATGTTCAATTTTTCGGTTGAAATGATCCATGTTTTGTTTTAAAATATTTTTATGGAACAATAATTATCAATGTGAGAGATCATTCAATTTTATATTTATACTTTATATAGATAAATGAAATGTGTTCTTCAATTGGATTCAGGAAACTTCAGATCATGGATATATTGAGTAAACTTTGAATAACATGGAAGGCATCTTTAAAAAATCGTGGTCGGGATTCTTTTTGGGGATGCGAGCGCCCCCAAAATATGGTGCCCGCACAACTCTAATCGCCTGAGAAGCTAAGAAACGGTCAATATAACGACAATAAAAACACACACATATGCAAACCGGGACCCTCTTCGAGATTACCGATTAATTTCATATCCATCTCGAAAACCGGGCCGTTTCAATCGAGATAGAACCGGGAGCAAACCGGGAGACGTCGCCAGGGTCCCGGTTCTGCCCTCCCGGTTTCAGCCGAGAAATTTCTCGATCCATCTCGAAGGCATCGAGAAAGTGCCTCGATTAATTGGACGTGACCCTTTAACAGTTGTCCAATTACTTAGTGGGTAGGCGAAAGAGTTACATCCGTCATTTAATTACCAGCCGTCGTTATAAGGAATTGCTCGTCTATGTGACCTTATTCACACGAGACCAAAATACAAAATGAAATTTAAACTACAACTTCAACTTAGCAATGCACACGTATACAAAAATCCATATATAGCTGGAGATCAACGTGCTCATTGAGCTTCTCAAAGTTTCACAGGTTTGCCATTAAATCGTGCTATTTAGGTCATTGCTGTTCACTAGGGCATATATGTGTCAAGTCAAGAAACAAATATCTGTTTGAAATGTCAAGAATATCCATTCGTCTGGAATGGCTTAAGATAAATCCCGTAATCGTATTGTTCGCACGTCTTTAGGAATTGATCATCTTGGGTCTCTGGATTCTGGATCGTTCTCCTAAATCGGAAGTAATGAAGTTTGATTACCAAAATAACTATTTCTTCCAACGCGGTGGTGATTAATACAACCCAAGCTGATGCTAGGGCTCGTGTGGTCATATCATATGTTCACATGAACAGCTGCAATAAAAGTCTGGTTGGTATACAAATCATCACATGCATCACTTTTGGTTCTTGTGATGTTTTTTGTTTTAATATGCAGTCAGCATATTTGTCTGTGGGATTATATGACTTCTTGTCATTACTCCGGCATCGGGGTTTTTTTCACCACCCATTTAATGTTGTGTTTACGGAAATAATTACATTGAGCAAAATGAATTGAATTGAAATTTTTCATAAAAACAATTCCGGCAGTGTCTTCATTATTATGACCCATATCACCAGCTTAAGAAAACATCCATTCCGTAATCCACAGTATCTACACAAATGACCTGGTTGGTTTTCTATATTCTATTCTCTACTTCCATTCATGGTTCTGTACAGATACATATATCTGAACTGGTATAAATGTAGAACTTTTACGTTATTGGAGTAAACACTATGCTCAAGGTAATACTGGTTAAATTTATTCTCCATACGCTGATCTGCTGATAATAGACATACCATGGACTGAATGACATTGAGTTTTACAAACCCATATGTTTAAAACAATTTAAGAGAAAGTTATCCCCCGCCCCCTTGACCGACTAGCGTTCGATCCCGTGCCAGTATGGTTTTTGTGTCAAATTAAGGGAGTACAGGACGATCATTTTTAGCTGTTGATTTTTGTATTGAATTACCGTATTTTTCCGCAAGAGCAGATAATTGAAAAAATGAGGTCACAATATTCGTTATCAAAATATATTCAGCAATATTTACGTACATCAATTTTTAGCCATAACACTGAATACAAGGGGAAATTTGACTTTCTTCTTGCCTGAAGCTCATTAAATCAAAATTCTTCATGTCGAATTTTCGCTTTTTCTTCTATATAATACTAGACACATATAATTGGTGTTGAATACTTAATAAAAACAGGGGGTCAACATGCATTGTTTCAGAAAATAGTAGCAATATAACAGATAAATTCAGCCATTCCAGCCCTATGTTTAGGAGAGGGTGGGGAATCAAGTTTGGGCGGGGAATATTTTTGAAGATTCGCCTAAAAGCATTATCTGTCAAACCTCCCACTGATTATGGTTTTCTTAAGATGGCCGAAAAGGGACATCGCTGTATTGTGTTATGAATCTGGGCCGACACACGAAGGCAGGATGCGAAGTCGCGAAGGCAGGATGCGAAGTCGCGAAGCCAGGATGCGAAGAACGAAGACAGGATGCGAAGCGCGAAGTCAGGATGCAAAGGCAGGATGTGAAGTGCGAAGCCACGATGCGAAGCGCGAAGTCAAGATGCGAAGTCAGGATGCGAAGCGCGAAGTCAGGATGCGAAGTCGCGAAGGCAGGTTGCGAAGCGCGAAGTCAGGATGCGAAATCAAAACATGCAGCGCGAAGTCAGGATGCGAAATCAAAACAATGCGAAGCGCGAAGCCAGGATGCGAAGTGGCGAAGCCAGGATGCGAAGTGGCGAAGCCAGGATGCGAAGCGCGAAGTCAGGATGCGAAATCAAAACAATACAATGCAAAGACTGGAAGCGGAGCGCGAAGTCAGGATGCGAAGCGCGAAGTCAGGATGCGAAATCAAAATAATGCGGAGCGCGAAGTCAGGATGCGAAATCAAAACAATGCGGAGCACGAAGTCAGGATGCGAAATCAAAACAATGCGGAACGCGAGGTCAGGATGTGAAATCAAAACAATGCGAAGCGCGAAGTCAGGATGCGAAATCAAAACATCAGCATTGCGCATGATCCTATTAAAGCGAGGCCGGTTTGTAGCCCTGATTCCTAATATGCATTGTATAGGGGCAATCGAAGATTATTGCTGGTTGTTGTTATCACAGCAACGGAAGAAGTAAAATTATTCTGATGTGTACCTTTGCTTTGCATTACTGATGTTTTATAGAAATTCACAAATGGTATTTTGAATATTTTCAGATCTGGCGTTTAGGGAATGATTAAAACCGACCCGAATAATTGATAATTAATACTGAAGCGCTCAAAGCTTTCGTAAGACTCTAAGCTAGCCTGGTGACTGTTCAGGTTGACATTTTTATTCCAATCTTGCAAAATTTCCAGTTAGCCTGGTGTGTGAATAGGAATAATTGAGAATTATTGCTTACCAGATAAATTGGTCTTTATATATAGTGTATAGTGTAACTTTCCATGCTTGACAAACACGGGCTCCCGCTTTAAAATATGGCCATGTATGAGTATTATTGTAAGCTATATGATAATTTAGTGATTCTAAAAAAAAAATAGAAATTTTAAAATTGAAAAGAATTAAAATTTTAAAATTAAAAAAGCAATTTAAATTAAAAATTTAAAAAAAACAGTGACACAACAGTGCTACATAACAGTGCTACTTAGCCCTGTGCCCGAAACGATTCGGCCCAATTCTAAGATGGTGGTTTGTACAAATTTAGGATTGATGATATAAAATGTGAAATCAAGGATCAATATTTCCATACACCCTTATTATATGCTAATAAATATATACACACGGAAACAGATAGACTATTAACAAGCAGTAAGATAATTAGCTGTTAGTTTGGGGCTATTGTCTAAAACTCGTATGCTCGTCACTCCATGCCAAAAGTCTTCGTACAGGGCAATACGTAATTCGCGAACATTAGGCTGGTTAAAAAAGTTTCCTGTTTAGAGTGACCGCCCGCCCCGAAATATTCGGCCGCCCCAAAGTTTTTATTTTTATTCTTTTTTTCCTCCTCATCTTTGGAATCGACGCTCCGAGACCGAAGTCAAGCGACCTAGAAGTAGATATCTCAATAAATGTACACTAAAATTTAATGAAACTAGATCCAGATACAAGCCAAACGATTTTTCTGTCCAATAAATTAGTTACATCATTCATCCGACGATGCATTTGATTTGATTGATTTGATTTATTCACCATATAACAGCAATATAAAAAAACAATGTACAATTCAATGATAAAAGATATAGTGCTGCGGATGGCGGGAATAAAACCCCTAGGGGCTTGTTATATCCCGGAAATAGATTAAATATTAAATTTTGCACGATTATATGAAAATAAATATTTATATATAGTTAAGGTGAAGTTATGAGACATCGATTATTGTTTGTAAAAGATTAATGTAACATATATACAAAGATAATATTACATGCATACAATAATTATAGTAACTACTATACATGTGGCATATTACATTAACATGAGCAGGTATTATCACAACATTTACATGCGTATACATTAGTGTAGATGAGTAAGTTAGAATATGTGGAATTTGACGGTATCTTGAAATTTATCAGAGTTGTTAGGGATAATTCTTACGAGTTAAAAGATATTTTAATCCTGACTTGAATAATGATATGGAAGTTGTACATTTCAGGTCAGTAGTTAGGTTGTTCCATATTCGAGGTCCCTTAATTCTGGCGGTATAAAATGACAATTGAGTACGGAAAAACGGTCTGTAGAGGTTTATGTAGTTCTGTCGGGTAGGATAGTTTGAGCATGTTGTAATCTGGTAAAGTAGTTCTGAAGATGTAGTGGTAACGAGAAGGAATGGTGTATGGCTTTATGAGTTAAGAGTAGAATTGTGTAATCGTTGATTTTATCAACAGTTAGCATATTTAGCTGTGCGAATAAAGGTTCAGTATGTGCGAGTCATGGGGTTTTACATATAATGCGAACAAGGCGTTTTTGAAGGATAGTGAGAGGAGCAGTGTGGGTTGGGAAAGTATTTCCCCATACTATGTTACAATATGTAACATAGGAGTAAAATAATGAGTAATATAGGGTGGTAAGGGTATTTCTATTGATACATTCCTTAATATTATTGATAACCTCAATGTTTCTGGATAGTTTAGAACATAGTTTATTGATGTGGGTTTGCCAGTTGAGTTTAGTATTAAAATACACTCCTAGAAACTTGAAACTTTCAACAAATTCTAGCTCTTCGTTGTTAATTTTAATTGATGGGGAAAATATGGCGAACGAGTGATATGGTTTGAAAAGCATGCATTTCGTTTTGTTAATATTTAGCGAGAGTTTATTGCAGCAAAACCATTCATATAGTTGGTTGAGTTCTGTGTTTATTACTTGAGTCAGCAAGTTTGGGTCAGGGGAGGAGTAAGTAATACTTGTATCGTCGGCAAATAAAGTAATATCTAAACCCGAAGCAGCGGTGATGTCATTTATGTAGAGTAAGAAGCAGATTGGTCCTAAAATCGAACCTTGTGGAACTCCACATGTGATGGTTGAGGGGGATGAGAGTGTATTGTCGAGGGAGACTAGTTGAGTTCGGTCGGATAAATAACTTTTGAACCAGTCGTTAGAGGTGTTTCGGAATCCATAATAGTTTAATTTTTGCAGAAGTATGTCGTGATTAACGGTATCAAAGGCTTTACTTAAATCAAGAAACGTCGTTATGCTATATTCTTTCTTTTCTTTAGCGATTGCAAGTTTCTCATAGAGTGTTAATACAGCGTGAGAAGTGGAGTGGTTTGATCGAAATCCGAACTGACTAGGGCAGAGGATATTTTGTTCTTCGAGATAGGATATCATTCGATTAGCTACAGCTTTTTCAAATATTTTGCTGAGGCATGGAAGCACAGATATTGGCCTGTAGTTACTAACAATATTTTTGTCTCCAGCCTTGAAAATTGGGGTAATTTTGGCAATTTTATATATATCGGGAAATTCTCCAGTTTGAAATGATAGGTTAAGTAGGAAACACAGTGGAGCGGTTATATGGTTTATAATAGGCTTTACAAGCGACATTCGTATTCCGTCAAGTCCAGCGGATGCGTTTTTTAAGGAATTCACCACTTTAATAATTTCTTCCGGGATGCAGGGTGTTAGAGAGAATTCACTAGTGTATTCATTTTTCAGATAAGACATAAAATTTGCACTGGCACCGGGAATTTTATTTGCGAGTTCGTTGGCTACTGAACAAAAGTAATTGTTAAAACCATTTGCGATATCCTTTGTGTCTGATGTGTCAGTGCCATGAATATTGATTACAGATGGTAAGGTGGAAGATTTTTTCCTTCCCATTAGATCATTGATAATTTTCCATGTTCCCTTTATGTTGTTATGGTTCTGATTAAATTTATTTTCGTAGTATAATTTCTTTGCCAGTCGTAATGTATGGTTTAGTTTATTGCGATATGCTCTATATTGATGGTTATATGTGATGTTATTGGTAGTTATCCATAGCCTGTACAGTCGATTTTTCTCGTGTATTGAGTGTAGTAAAGCCGTACTAATCCATGGTTTCTTGGTTCTTTTGTGGAGTGGACGGCATTTTGCGGGGAAGCATTCGTCATATATAGTGTTAAATATGTCACCAAAACTCTCAGTGGCAGAGTTAATGTCGTTGTTTGTATATACAGCTTTCCAGTCAGTTGCTTGCAGTTTTTCCTTGAACAGAGTTTGACTGGCAGGATTTACAAGGCGATATGTAACATTCTGTTGCTTATTGCATTTTGGGAGAGAAGAGTTGCATATATGGAATATGGGAAAGTGATCAGAAATATCAGATAACAAAATACCCGTCTTAACGTCTTCCTCGTGAAAGTTGGAAAAGATATTGTCAATAAGTGTTGCAGAGTTTGATTTCACTCGTGTTGGGTTACAGATCTTTGGAAAAAAGTGAAATGATTTCATAATTTCATAGAATGATTTAGTGGGACTGTGGCTTTGTGTTTTGAATAGATCGATGTTGAAATCGCCAAGCAATACACATTTTTTCTTTTCCGGTTTTAGAATGTGAAATATATTTAAAAGACTGGCATTGAAATATTCTACACTTTTGCGGGGTGGCCTATAAATTAAACCTATGACATAAGAGTTGTCATTATCAGAGATCTCAACAAATAGAGCCTTATATTCTCCATTTTTATCATTTTGGGTGAGATCTTCTCTGACATATTAAATCACACCACCGCCCCTTTGCTTAGACCTGGATAATGGGAAAGGAGTATAGCCAGAAATATCGTACAATTCTTGTGTTGCGGGGTTGAGCCAGCTTTCGGATATTCCAATGATAGAAAAACAATGTTGGAGATTGTGGAGTAAAGAGAGAATTTCTGTGTAGTGTTTCTTTAAACTTCGGGCATTGATATGTAAGACAGATAGCGTATTGGGATCAGAGTGCTGAGGAATATGTGCATTGAATGTTTCTTCGAAATAATAATTAGACTGACAATTATTGAACTTTTCCCAGTAGTTTACCTCTCCATCGGTATTGTCTGTAATATATTCATTATTTTCAGTGACATTTAACTCTAGTGGGTTAAAACACATTTTCTCAAGATCCCCGAGTAGATATTCAAGATCAGGTTGTGTTTGGACCTCCATATCGATTTGTTCTTCATTATAAAAAGGTAATTCACTTAGCATATACATGATTATTCATAGAAAAAAAATTCATCATGCTCCATATCGTGTTATTTTTGTTAACTAGATGTATCATCGTACATAGTTTTAGCACATAAACTGCGTGTTTCATAATGTATAACAAATTCCACAATAGTTCAACATTTTTAACGAAGTAGACAATAGGTATATGTGAGCACCAGTAGGGAGGTTGTGATAAGCAGCGAGTGAACAAGTATGCACTTAAAAACAAAGGGCTGTGATATTTACAAGGCGGACAATAGAGAAAAGGAAAAATAAAGATATATACAATAACACTGTAAATGTGTGAGAACATGTAGCCCGAGTAGCTACCCGGGAAAGTGAATAAAAAGCAAACATTACTACGGCTATTCTGTCGAAAACTGAGCCAGCTTGTTCGATACAATTGAACCTGCATTGGATTGAAAAGTGTATCTTTTATATACTGTGCAAGTTAGAAAAACACATAATAGGCACTGGCGAAAAGGAACAAAGACGTTCTAATACATTAAGCTCTTATGTAAGTTTTGGAGATATTTTGTGAGGAAACGGCGCCTGTGAATAGTCACGGGCGGGAAGAAAAAAAGAATTTCGTATACGTGTATTTGGTTCAACCATTAAACTCGTATATGGCAATGCAGTATATTTTGGCGGCCATCAGTTAAAATAAATATATGCACAACTTGTTTCAAAGGACGATACAGAATTCAATCAGTGATTATAGCTAAACACTGAATCAACGTGATTTGTTAAATACACGTGAGCATGAGCTGGGTAGTAATAATGAAACGGAGTATGTTTTACCTGGAATACAGGTAGAACACATGAAAAAATGAACAAATTTGTTTAAGCCAATAACAGTAGCATTTTGTACGGGATTAGAAGAAAATAAAATAAAGATACATACAGAAATACGCAAGGTACGTTAAATCATAATGATTTACACTGGATTTAGTAACTGAATATAGATCTAGCAAAAAAACAAAAACAAAAATAGTAATAATATAGGAATGACATAGCGATCGTGTTTGTAAAGACGACAATGTATTTACATCAGTAGCTATATGTATTTTTGAAAGTTCCAAGATTCAATAACCTTGACGAAATAATTTGTATCACATGTAGCTATCGCAGTAATCAGATCTGTGAAAATGAATGTCTGTAGCGGATATTACAGTTTTGTATACAAATTGTAGCCTATGCTGATACGAGTTTTGTATATGGTATATTTTATGGAAGTAAGGGGAACATGTTTGACCAGTATCAGTGAGGGATCATACGTTTTAACGAGATGAATATAGATAAATACACATAGCAACAACTAGAATTCGAAAGTTACATATTATATTGTTCCATTTTCACTAGACATGTGGGGCGGCTTCCGAGTCTGGAATTTCCTTCCCGTCGACATAAGTTTGCCACGTACAAATCGCACTTTCTTACCGTCTTTGAAGCATTGGTTCATATATTCTCTTACGGCATTTTTCTTAGCTCGGTCTTCTGGAATGAGATCTTCCGTGACGAATACTGGGCTGACTTTGAGCACTGACTTGGCCTTGGTGATAACATCACGTCGTTCGGGGCGATATAGGAATTTCGCGATTATATGTCGGGTGATGTTGTCGCGTTTACGGCCGATACGGTGGGCGTTTTCGACATGGATGCCAGGCAGTTGAAGTTTGTCCCTGATAAGGTTCTGTACAATTTCCATAGGGTTCTCGTCCGTCTTTTCCTCAATTCCACCAAATCGGAGATTATATGAGCGGCTGTAGCGTTCTTGATCAAGGGTCCGGTCCTTGAGAGCTTTGTTTTCATCCTCTAGCTGTTCTACTCTCGCCTTTAGTCCGAAGTCGAGATTGTCAAGGCCGAGGCCGCCAAACATTGCCAATTTATTGTTTCTCTGTTTACATGTACGTCAACCCTTTGGAATATAAGCATAAATAAAGAGATATTCTTGTCTATTCTATATGGTACAAATCGGCCGTGTTCTAATTCATTTTCAGCATTCCCCGTCAGTGTCCACCACAGAAACAGCCAAATCAAATAGTTCGATAAAACAGGCTTTGGGTGTGCATTTAAAACTTGTACAGTTATAAACCAGAATTGAAAATACACGAATTGATATATATTTGTTCAAATATTATTCTAAATTCAAAACCATCTATCACTGAGTGATAATACCGCATGGTATCATAACGGTTCTCGGAAACGGTCTCAATCCCGCTAAAAACGCATGTCGCTCTCGCAACGGTCCTTTTCAGGGCCACCCTAAATTTACCGTCATCCCTCGAGATGTAGACCTATCGGCTCTGCAAAATCATGATCATCGACATGGATCGCTCAGCCTCATTATGGAATCACAACATACCCTAATTAACAAATTTAATAATAAGAGTTTTGACAAAAAGGACATCGCACGCTATTGCGGCCTTTTGGCCCCCTTTTCCACTTTTACCAGTCGGCCCATTGCAAATCACGTGACTTCAGTGAGATGGGGTGGACTGCCAAATAACTTACAAGCGCTGCCATATGAGTAAGGCCACACTGTTCTCAGTCAGCGTTTCACATTAATCTGGCGAGAAAACTTGAAGCTTCATTAATCTAAAAAATGTTGCATCGTTACATGTTGATAGTGTTAATATTTGCTCCAGCTATGTATATATTATATCACGAAGTGTACCACGAATATCAATGAAAACATAATATCATCCGACAATAATGCGACATCTTCTATCTTCCGCTTCCTACTTCTACCAACTTGATTCCTTATCCTGTCCAGTAATGTCGAGATTTCATCAGCAATCATGTCTGTGAAATGTCGACGCAGCGTCATTACATCCACCGATTCGCCCATCTTTTTTTCGTTCGACATGCTTGGAGCAACATCTACAATCGTCGCGAACCAGCACACCTTGCCGCAAAAAAATCCAATCGGAACGAGCCTGGTATCACCACAAATCTACCCCTACTGCACTTGCAAAGAGTGCACCGTCGGTGGCAATGTTATTACTTTGGAGACTTCTAGCTTGGCACCGCCTGACGTTCCTTCAGCTGATAGGGCTTGATGTGTCGCAGTATCAATCGGACATCCAGGTCTCTTCTGATTTGTAAGACCTCTGTCGGCATGAGTTGCAAATCAAACCATCATGCGAATGAGGTATATTACCGCAGTCTGAGTACTCAACAGATATTTTGCGCATTTGACCTTTTTTTTCGCTTGTCACAGCATGTCACCGACCAATTGTCGATTTCACCTTTATTTGGCCTGATACAGAATCGTATTTGTTTCAAGCTTACTGTGAACAATTCAGATAGAAGTTACATTTATAAACTCCCACTTAAGTAAAATATTCCTTGCTTTATTTGCAGGTAAATTGGTTCTTTTCACGCTGAGCTACTTTTATAACGGTACACATGGATGGATGGATGGATGTACTTGGGCACTCCATCGCACCGCGATGGGCACAGTTCGTGCGAACACGCCGTGCAACCCGTTTCCCCCAACCCGCCCTACACATGATCCCTCTTAACAGTGTCACGTAGACAATGTTTAATCGCCACATTCCTATTAAACAATATACATTCTCTTAATTCCCATAACTACAGACGTATCACATAATATTT